>JACDIV010000015.1:0-67195 GCA_022244645.1 Thraustochytrium striatum | reverse complement strand
ACCTACCTAACTAACCTAACCTAACCTAACCTAACCTAACCTAACCTAACCTAACCTAACCTAACCTAACTAACCTAACCTACCTAACTAACCTAACTAACCTAACCTAACCTAACCTAACTAACCTAACCTAACCTAACCTAACCTAACCTAACCTAACCTAACCTAACCTAATAACCTAACCTAACCTAACCTAACCTAACCTAACCTAACCTAACCTAACCTAACCTAACCTAACCTAACCTAACCTAACCTAACCTAACCTAACCTAACCTACCTAACCTAACCTAACCTAACCTAACCTAACCTAACCTAGTCAGTCGTAACATCTCAACGTCAGTCATCTCAACTACTGAACCCAGTCAGTCGTAACATCTCAACGTCAGTCATCTCAACTACTGAACCCAGTCAGTCGTAACATCTCAACGTCAGTCATCTCAACTACTGAACCCAGTCAGTCGTAACAACTCAACGTCAGTCGAAGCTTTCGCTACCAGGTCTTGATGTGAGTATAGAGCTGAAGTTACTTCCCTAAACGTTTGCGGGTAATATCTAGGCTGACCTTGACGCGTATTCGGAGTGTACACACGTGCAAGCCAAGTTTAAGTAGAACGTGACGACACAAGGCGCAAGGCGGAGGGCAGGGGAATGATTGATTCACGGCCATGGAGCCGTGAACGGTCTGCCGCATGTTCTTGGTTCACGGCGCCGCGAACGCTTAGTTCCCGGCATCACGTGCCCACAGCAGTTGCGTCTGCCTGATTCTCGGCAAACAGGAGATACACTGAACAAGACTCTAGCAGGAGTGACTGCTTTGCCTCTCTTGCAGTTGTCAAACTAGCCGAGAGCAATAATTCAATATACGAGCGTTCTTAATCCAGTCTTGCCCGTCTCCCGCTCGGTTGCGCCGGCTGGCGCCACCGGTTAGCTATTCTAGCTAGCCATCCATGTGACCACCAGGATTTGAACCATTGCTGACCATGGATCTTAACCAGCTAACCACATTTCTAACCACATCTTACCACGTTTCTGAACCACGCTAACCACAGTTCTGAACCATCCCTAACCACGTTTCTGAACCACCGCTAACCATGTTTCTAACCACCGCTAACCACGGTTCTGAACCACCGCTAACCACGTTTCTGACCACCGCTAACCACGGTTCCTAACCACGCTAACCACGTTTCTAACCACCGCTAACCACGGTTCTTAACCACCGCTAACCACGGTTCTTAACCACCGCTAACCACTTTCTAACCACTGCTAACCACTTTCTAACCACGCTAACACCTTTCTAACCACCCCTAACCACGTTCTAACCACTGCTAACCACGTTTCTAACCACTGCTAACCACTTTCTAACCACTGCTAACCACGTTCTAACCACCGCTAACCACGTCCTAACACCGCTAACCACCTTTGAGAAACATTTTCACCAGGTACCAAAATTCTAAGCATGTATTGTTTCTAGATTTGCCACAAGTATCCATCTAAAAACACTATCAAAGAAACTATAACTGATATAATGAGCCGTTCGCAGTTTCACAGTATAAATCGCTTTACTTAGACATGCATGGCTTAATCTTTGAGACAAGCATATGATTACTGGCAGGATCAACCAGATTGCTGTTCTTGTTGCGCATCACACGAAATGATGCATCCAAGAAGAGTCACTAACAGAAGAAAAAAATTCCTACTGCAAGCGCTCATCAGCGATTTTGATTGTTTCTGAAAAGTCGTGACAATGTCACGCCTCGTCCAGTCGTCGTTTTACTTCGTTTCACACGCTCACCGCCGATGCCCACTCGTTCATAGAGTCGGTCGTGCGGGGGCGACGCTGCAAAGTCAAACTCAGTCGCTTCCGCTATAGACGTACCGCGACCAGAGCGGTTCCTTGCGTTCTGCGTTCAGATTCAAGTGTTGCGCATCGCGTAACAGCATGAAGCCTTCTGCATTCGGAGCATACGAGCAGCCAACTCTTCATTCATCATGAACGAACGTCCTGGCCACCGCTCCCTCGGTTCACCCTGCGCTCACCCTCTTTTCAAAGGGACAAGCAGAGGAACCGAATTCCGATGCTGCGAATCAAGAGGATCTTTCGAGGCGACGCTGCCAACACTTGGCCGCGCCGCGTCTCCCTCTGTCGCGCTCGTCATTTTCCCGTGGCACAAATTTCAAACAAGTTCCTGCCGCGCACGAAGAGAAACTCGAAGAGATCCGATTTGAAGAAACGAAGAGAGGAGCAAAACTCCTTCTCTTCGCCCTCATCTCTTCACCCTCAAGCCCCCTCAGTTGCGACACAACTCACACACACTCTTGAATCTTAGAGTATTACTCTAATTTTCATGATAGCGCAAAAAGTGCGATGAGCATTTGATGCGTTATGCAAATGTGCGAGGAAACGTGAGGGGAGAATGCACTTCGGTCGCACTTTTGGCAAAGGCTTGCCTGCTTGATGTTCCCATGTTTCATGGACACTTGCACAGGGTCTCTCGAGGGAGTCAACCCGACACTTGGCCACGAGTTCGCTCACTTTCGACACCAACAAGCCCAACCACGACGCGCGAGCTCAGAAGGGGCGCCACAGCCTCCTCTGCCGATTGATGACGACCACTGTCCTGCGCGTCTGCTGCGCCTCCCCGCACTGGACGCGTCTGCCGCCTAGCTCGCCCGTACGTGCTCGCGTCGTCCCGCTACCGGCGCAGACAGCTACCATTCCATTCAGTCTCAGCATGCGTGTCCGGACCAGCCTCTTCTGCCTCTCTCATGGCCTGTCGCGTTGGATGCTGTGCCGACGCCCGCGTGCGGGACGCCCGAGACGACCATCGCCGCCGCCACTGCCGCCGCCATCACTTGCCTCTTGCCACCTCCCTTCGCCAACGTTATTCATTCATTCATTCACCAGCCTGCTCTTCCAACACCACCACTCCGCACCACCGCTCTGCCCCGAGTCGCCCCGTGTGCTGGAGCTGGCGGACGCGAACCCCGCACCCGCACGCACACCCCTCCGCTCTTGCCATCGCAGCCTCGCCCGTGGCGGCCTGTGCTCGCCCAAAGCTCCTCACGATCTTGATGGTGAAAAGATCTTTCTTCGCCGAATCTTCGCTGACCGATCTGTGGACAGACTGGCTCCCGAGGAAGGGCCTTCATCATGGATCGGCTTCTGGCTGATCGCCCAACCGAGTCCTCGGCCAAGTCATGCGCTCTTGTCGACGTGCTTCTCACAACAACAACAACGACCGACCACCAGCGCCACACGAGTCCACGACCTCCTCGGGCACGGCCATGAGAGTAGCGAGGCTGCCAATGGCCACCACGGCCACTTCCATCGCCTCACCGCGGCCGACCTCTTCTCAGCCTCGCACTCTCTCCGTTTCGGAAGCGCTTCACGACCCCAAGAAACAACCTTGCTGTCTCTGCTCGCGACCACGCTCTGGCTCATTCTAACGCTTGCCCGTGAGTCTGACGCCTCGATCGCCCGTGCCTCTTGTCCCATACCGCCTTCCGAGCCCTCCTGCTTCACAACGCAAGACTCCTTCGCTCTCAACTCGATCATCGTCTTGAAGCGCGCGCAAGTCGCCGACGCTGCTGATCTTGCCAAACCCACCAAGCGCCGTGTCGAGATGATTGCCGCTCACCCCACCCTCTACCCGGGCTCTTCGACCTGTTCACCGCCACTCTTGATCTCAACCTCGCCTCCCAGACTGACCAACCGCACAACCACAAGTGCTCTGTTCGTTCAACCATCAGCCACCTGTGCCAATCTCTGAGCTCTCAGCCGTGCCAATGCTCTGATCCACCTGTGCCACGTCCCCAACAAGCCTTCCGATCCACTCTCCTCCCTCTCGCCACCGCCTGGCTTGCCCATGCACTCTCGACAACTCTCATCTCGCCCAACTCAGCCACTCGCTCGTCCGCAACGATGCCGCGCCACCGGCAAAGCCCATGAACAGCCGCTCTTGCATCCATCTGCGGCGTTCAACTCGTCTCCAGCCCCGTGCAACCCTCTCCTCTGTGGATTTTGCCACCCTCGACAACCTTCTCGCTCTGTGCTGCTCCTCGAACGCCGCACCACGACCCAAGGAGCGGCAGTGGCGCTGGCTGCCAACTTCACCTGCGTCCTAATCCCCGCCGTGGCCCTGTGTCTCGTCTGCGCTGCTTCTCAGGCCATCTCGTTGTGCCTGCTTCCAACCATTCTTCTTGCTTGCTTGCTTGCCTGGCCGTGTGCTTCTTTGCAATCACGCCATTGTTCACGCCAACGCCGCTAGTGCAGCTCGACGCCTCAGTCTGCGTTACCTCCATCTCTGCCACCCATCTGTCGTGCTTGCTTGCCCTCCGTCCACTCGATCTCCGGCTCTTCTTCACCTTTTGCCACTGTCACCATCTCCTTCCAGCCGGCCTCGACAAGCGCCATGGCGACTCGACTCGACCCGGCTGCCGGGCCTCTCCATCCTCGTCCTACGCGACCCCAACCTCGTCCCTGCCGTCCACTGCCTCCGATTCTCCCCTAGACGCCCAACTCGACCACACCCAAGCAGTCAGATTGTTCTTGCAGCCGCCCAGGCAACCAAGCCTGCAACCAAGCACCACGATGACCCGCACTCTATCTGTCGCGTCCCCGCCAGTCTGTCCATCGCACTCTTCTCCTCGCAGCCTGGCTTGCACGTGCGTGCGTTCAACCCTCTCCCTTGTCGCCCGCCCTCTTCTCGTTCTTGACACTCCAAGACGCGCGATCCGATCAGCAAGACGCGTGGGCGGCGCCCCATCTCTTCCATCGCGCCGATCCTAGCTCCACACACTCCTCGCCTGGCGCTACACCGCCTCCTCTTGCACAGGTGGCCTCTGCTCCTTCTCAGCCCAAACAAGACCAAGCTTTCTCCTTGCTTGTGAGCACGACCTGGTCCATTACGGCACTGATGAGCACGCTCGTAGCCTCTGTCTCCTCTCCAACCCATCCTGCGCCGCCTTCGCTGCCCACCTTCGGCGGTTCTCTGCGCTCTGCAGCGTCACCTTGCCAACACAGAGACCCTTCTGTCGTCGCTGACGCTGCCAACAGCGCCCAGAACAGCAAACGCGTCGGCTGGCCTCGGAACCAGCATCTCCCCGTTCCGTGCTCCTCCGCGTGTCGGCCACCGCCTACTGCCTCGTGCTCGCCTCTCGGAACAGCCAAGCCACACCCAAGATCCTCAACACTTTCACAACTTGCAACAACCCACAGCCCCCCCTACTCCAGGCCACAGCGACAAACTCGCCTGGCGTCATCGCTTCCTGGGGGGTCGCCATCGCACCCTTCCATGGTGCCTCCACCCGTCGCTCTCCCCTGGGCCGTGCCGCAAAGAGGTCTTTACCAGCACCGCCACAGCCACGCCAACTCCACTGCTCTGAGATACGCAAGAGGACCCACGAGAGACTGGAGTGCACATCCCTGCTCTGGCCGATGGTGACCATCTTGTTCCTAGCCCCGCTACGCCCCTGCTCTTCGCCACACCGCCTCCACTTCACCCCAACTTGCTCGGCTCGGACGTCGTGCTTCAAGCGCACCACGCAACCACAGAATCCGCGGCACCGCTGGCGATCGTCTGCGCCCATGTCCCCAGCTCCCTAAAGACCCGCCTGTGTGGCTCCCATCTGTCTGTGTGCCTTGCGCACGAGCCCTGCCGCCGACACGTTCGTTATCCGCCACTGGCTGACCTCGAGTTTGCCATGACCCACGACGATGATGTCACCAATAGCCGCCTTGGCGGCCTCTCCCGACCGTACATCCTGCTCATCATCGTGTTCTCGGCCCTCTATCCTTGCGTCTGCACGCCCTGCGACGTTGCTGGCAGCCATCCTCCACTTTTTTTTTTCCAGCTCGTCAACGCCACGAACGGCCCAGCAACGCAACAAGACGCACTTGGCCGTGTAGCATCCTCCAACTCTTCCGTCTCGACCTCCTCCACCCCTCCGTCTTGACCTCCTCCACCTCTTTGTCATCGCCTCTCCTGGATCACTCACGACCAAGCCCTGCCAACGACCATCTCTGCCCTTCCAAGCAACCGCGGCGGCACAAGAACCGCTCGAGAGCCAGACCGAGTGCCGCCGAGCGCTACACAGCCTTCGTCTACCCCTGCGCCACGACGCGATCGAGTTCTCTTACGCGCGCGCTCCGCCCCCACCATTGCTTGCTTCTCTGCGTTGCTGGCAACAAACATGTCTCTCCAAGCTCGTCGCGCCATGCTGCGCCAACGCTGCACCCCGCACCGCGCTTCTCCCACGCGCCCTGCCGAGCCCTGCCGTGTTTCCGGCCACGCCATCGCCCTCCTTGGTGGCTTTGCCCTCCATCGACGAGATCACTGGCACGTCCACCTTGGTCGTCTCGTTGCTTCCAGCCTTCAGGCCGACCAGACACGCAGCGGCACTCCTTGCGCTCTTCTCCATCTGCACATCGAGTCATTCAAGCTCCCCAGGCTGCTTGTGGGTCTGCTCTCTGCCTTGCACGACGCCTGTGCCTTGGACGGCGTCGTCGACTTCACTCTTGTTCTTCGTCCAGCTTGCCATGTCAGGCCGCACCAGGCCAGATCCGCAGCGCCATCAGATAGCCTGGCGTACCGCTATTGGCACGGTACGAACCAAGCCTGGTTGCACTGCCCGTGCCTTGCACTGGCTGGTGTCCGTCCGTCCCTTTGCTTCTCCACCTATTCATCTCGGTCGTCGTGGAGCGTCCCGTGGGATTGCCCATCACGATGACTGCGGCCGCGAGGACGATCGTGCACACCTCCACCTCCCTCTCGTGGCCATGAACGTCCTCGGCGTCTCGTACCCGCCCGCCTCGCACCGTGGTGCATCATCAAAGTGGCCACAATCGTCATCGTCCGCGTTGTCCTCCTCATGCCAGGTCCAACCGGCGCCACAGTGTTGCTGGGCGTCGCCAAACCGTCGCAACACCTCGGCGCGCTCCAGACCCTGGTCCAGAGCCCAAGCACCCGGCCCCTTCGGCAGTTCGTCTCACTTGGTCGCCGCTCCTTGGCCAAGCCCACCTCGGTGTCGTCAAAGGCGACAAGCACCGCCGCGGACTTGTTGCCACCCAGCAACGAGTCGCCACGCTGGCCAGTGACCGTCACCGCCTGCCGGCCAAAGCCCCATGCCGTCTTCTGCCCCTGCCCCTGCCCCTCTCGGCCCCCTGCGAGCCGTCCACCAAGCCTGAACGACGACGACGACCATGACGAGCCCGCTGGAGAGGATCGACCCTCGAGGAGCGACGAGGCCGGCTCATGAATCCGCTAGTCTACCACACGGACGCGAGCGTCGCCGCACTCTGCCGCGCTGCAAGCGCTCTTTACCAGCCAAGAGAGGTCGTCTTCGGGTAAGTCTGCGTCTCAAGCCTGCTCGACAGGTCGCCACAAGTGAAACGCGGAGCTGCGAGCCCGGCGGCAGTGCTTTTCACCTACCTCTCGCAGGTGCAGTGGGTCGCCATCGCGCAGCTCGTGCTGGCTGCCACGCGCTTCGAGGCGGACAGGATCGGCTACGGCTACGGCGGCGGCGGCGGCGGCGGCGGCGGCGGCGGCGGCGGCGGCGGCGGCGGCGGCGGCGGAGGGGGGGGGGGGGGCGTTGCTCGGAGGCGGTTGGCGTGGCCATCCTGCTCTTCAAGTGCCTGCTCGACTCGCTGGCCATCGTGTGGATGGGCCGCTTCTTCAAGACGCTCTCGGCGGGCGGGTTCTCATACCCGCTGCAGCAGGTGTACTTTGCGGTGTACGGGCTGACGGCGGGCTTGCTGTTCGTGCTCGCGCAGGAAGGGCCGCGCGCTCTGGCGTCCGAGCCGCTGTTCGCCGGCTGGAACGCTGGCGCCTGGACCAGCGCGACCCTGTCGGCGTTTTACGGGCTGCTCGTGTCGCTCTGGCTCGCGCCGTACAGAGCGCTCAAGCCGGCAAACGAGACAGCGAGGCTGTCGAGGGCCGCCGTCGCCTCCCTGTCGGGACCATCAAACCTTCTGGCGCCTCTTTCACCCTGTGCTCTGCCTTGCTTAGGCGCTCGCCTATCTCGTGTTCTGCGCACCATTCAACTTGCTCTCCTTGGATGTGACTACGATGCGCCACGGGTCTGGCAGACAGTCTGGCAGCCTCTGTCTGGGCGCTAGCCTTGGTTCCTTGGGGCCACGTGCCTCCAACGCTAGACCCTTTGGCTTCAAATGGAGCCCAGGTCTTGGCTTGGCTGCGCATCGTGAGGCTTGCTTGAATGCATGGACTGATCCGACCGTCTGGCGTGGGATCGTGGAGATCAGCTGGTTGGCGGCAGTTGCTCGAGGCCAGCAGAGATTGGACGCTAGCGCCGAGCTGGCTGGCAGCCAAGCAGACAAAACGATCCTTTAACTCCATTTCGTTTCACTTGGTTAGGCAACGACGCGCTTGAGGTCGCTGCGCAGCTGCTCGACGGACACCGGCGCGTTGTGCAGGTCCAGGCCCGTACGCTCCCAGTGTTTCAGCAGGTCGCTCAAGCTCCACACGCTCTTGCCGTTGTCGAGAGTCACCGGGTCGACCACCTTGTCGCCCACGACGCTCACCAGCTGGCTCAGATGCCGGCTCACGCGCTTGCGGAGGCTCGGCCGCCGCTTGATCTCGGCCAGCTCCTGCCACCTCAGCTCGGCGACCACTTGGTGCCGCTCGTGCCGCTGCCACTCCGGCCACTCGGCGAGCCACGCCTCGAACTGCGCGTCCGTGATGCCCAGCGCGTCGTCCTTGGCCGCCTCAAGCTCGGCGTCCTCGATCTTGATGTAGCTCGGGTAGATCATGGCCGTGGCCGCCACGGGCAGGTCGAGCGCCTCACGCAGGTCGATCTCGAAGCGCAAGTAGACGCAGACGTCGTCCACCCAGCGCAGCGAGTCCACCTTGCGCTTGGCGTGCTCGTGCACGACCATGAGCCGCATCATCCTGCGCCCGAGGTCCCGCAGCTGCTCGGCGCTCTCTCGGGCCTTGGCGACCTCCACGACCAGGTGCATCTGGTTGAGCGCACACCGGCTTGTCGCCGCACGCGTCCATCGATTCCTCCATCCGCAGGAGCAGCTCTCGCGCACGTGCTCGTCGTCGCCAGACAGCAGCTCGAGCACATCGACCACGCGCTTGGCGAGCGCCTTGCGCGTCTCGGCGATGCCAAACTCCTTGGCTTCGCGCAGCGCGACAAGAATCGCACCAGCGTCGCATCGTCGGGCACCGTTGGCATAGCCCACGCCGTCCACTTGAGCCTCGCTGCTGCTCCGAACGCCGCGGTTTCTGCATTGCTCGCAAAACCAGGCCTTGCTTCAGCCTCGCCGCACCCAAGGTCGACGTGGAAGCGCACTCCAGGCGCGTCTGCCTCGCGAAGCCACTCGGGCGTCTCCGTCGAAATCCGAGCCGCCCAGGTGGATGTCGCGCGGCCTGCCGCGCTCGTCCGTGGGCCACTCGAGAACGCTGGCCGGCAGACTCTCCAGCGACGTGCACTGCTCAAGCTGAAGTGCTCCACTGACACGCAGGTCCTCCGCAGGCTCGTGAGAAAAGTGTGCATTGCCTGGCGGTGAGGCTACCAGAGACCTGAAGACCGGCTGGTAGACTCGTGAGCAACGTGCATCCGAGAGATGAAGCGAGCCCTCCACACGAAGGCCTTCGGGCAGACGACGTAGTGCTGCGCACCAATCGAGATGCAGAACGCCACACACCTGCAAGCCTCCGGAAGACGAGTGAGGGCGGTGCACTCGGACAGGTTCAGCCCGCCACAGTACCGGTACCGGTACGCACCACGGTACGGTACCATACCTGGTACCGGTACGGGCAGTGCTGTACGTTTCCTGTAAAGCCCAGTTCATTCATACTGATGCGCGGGGTTTTTAATACTGGAAAACGTAAATTACATCTTGACGCCTATCAAGTTCGCTGGTGCGGGTAATTGTTGCACTAAATAAGGCAAGCAGTATGTTTTTGCTCATGCTCGTCCTCTTGGTAGAAGCCAATAGAGAGGGCTGGGAGTTTCCATGTGGCCTGGAGAGGTGACACCACGGCCTCGACACCTCCTCCTTTGTCGCGATCGGTGCGCATTGGGCCTCGGGAGCTCCAGCGTTTGAAAGTTCAAAGATGATCGAAGTGCAAGCCGTTGAAATATTTAGACTCGACCGTTTAGGGTAACCCTATTTCTTTCGCCTTGCTATTTCACGTACAATATTGTACTTACGATTCCGATCGGTGCAGCTAGGGTTGATTCACGTAACAAATTTGTACGTGAAACGGTGATCTTGAAACAGGTCAGAGAAAGCGCCCCGCGCCATGGTCAGGTCAGATCTAACCTTCGGAACGCATGCAGGGCTGCCGAAAGATAGTGGCAAGCCCCTGCGTTGAGGTTTGAACGCGCGCGCGGTCTTGGGCGACGTTGCCGGGGCCGAGGCGGTGGTCACATCACAGGGGAACCAAGCAGGCGTATATCCGTTGAGGACGGTCTGCCAGCAGTAGCGCTCCTCCTGCGCGTGCTACCGTACGCTATGGTGACGGACAAGCTGTGCAAGTGCGGCTCCACGACGCACAAGCGCACCAACTCGAGGCTATGCCGTTGTACAAGGGCAGACGGGCTTCGGCAAGCAATGGTGAACGTCAGGCCCAGGCGCAGCCCCTGGAGGAGGCGGACAACACGCAGGGGCGGCGCAGGCGCGCTTCGATGGCGGCTGGACTAAGCTCCCCGCCCGGTGCGGTATGAGCTGGAGCGTGACGAGGACGTGATGAACGAGGTCATGCTGCCGAGATTCAAAAAGTACCTGGAGCAGATTTACGAGTCGCTCAAGGGCGCCTGCTCAACGGTGACGACGCCAAGGTGCGACAGCGAGACCGCCAACGACCCGCCGCTCACGCGCGCACAGATCTTCCTGGTCCTTGTGCAGAAGCTGAATGGCGGGAACATGCTGGACGCGACGAACAAGAGGTTGCAGAGGGCCGGGGAGAAGGAGCTGGAGCCAGGCGAGTTTGATATTTTCTTCGCCATGCTCACCTGGGTGCACGTGTTGCAGCTCCCATTGATAGATCCCTTGGGCTTCTACGCGTAAATCAGACCCTGCACGGGCACAACAACGTCATGCTATCGCGTCCCCGCTTCCAGAGCATTCTCCGCCACTTCCGCCTCAGGCCCGAGAGCGTCGTGCCCGCTGCTGGCGACTCTTGGGAGCCGAACTCGGACATGATGAAACGGTGCCGCGAGCTGGAGCGCGAGATTTTCGAAGCCGCCGCCGCGATCTGCGTGAATACGCACATGGTACTTGTTGTGGACGACGAAAATGGTTGGCTCCAGGTCGTGCAAGGTGCAGGCGAAGGGCGTTTCCACCCGCAAGGCGAAGGGCGAGGGGATCAAGAACGATGGCTTGGCGGAGTCCCTGCTCAAGGTGTACCTGCAGGTGCGCCACAAGGAGCACAGCGGCTACTCGCAGAGGCAAGCAGTGACCTCACTGCTCACTCAGGTGCTCGGCGACCCTCAGCGGCCTGCCAACGGGACGTGGTGCACTGCCGACCAAGGCTACAGCAAGCCATACCTGTGGCTGCTGCTGCTTGACTTGCAGGCATCGCTGCTGATGATCTGCCCGAGGTCAAGGTCGTTCCCGTTCGTCGCCAAGGGCGACGCGAACGACAAGAGCAAGGAGGAGTGGGTGGTTGACGACTCGGAGAGCCTTGGGCGCGCCATTGTTGCGGCCGAGCGACAGGTGATCCTTGCCGACGGGAGCAAGACAAAGCTGACGGCCGTCATGATCCGCGACTACGCGAGCCGGAGCTCGTCCATGCTCGGGCGCACCAAGGTCTTGCGCTTCGTGGAGGCAACACTGGCGTGACGGGGCGTCTCCGCAACACGTTCTGCATGAGGCGGCTCTCGGTGCCACGCGAGGTCGCAGTCAGCAACGTGCTCTTCTTCCCGTTCCTGAGTCGCCGCTCGAATGCACTCAAGAGAGCCGAGGCGAGGCTCTCCGAGAGCGCTGTTGCGCTCACCTGCTGGCAACGCAGTGCGTGCTGGTTCGAGCTGCGCAAGTTCCTCGTCACCGCCACGTCTGGGCAAAGTCTGGCCCGACATGACGCAGATGCGCGAGCTCTCTTGGTAGGCGCAGTCTGTCCTCGAGACCGCCGCGAACCCGACTGGCGCGGGCGGCGAGCGATGCGCCGTTGTCGCGACGGGCGATGAGCGCCCAAGCGAGGCTAGCACACCATCATCGAACGTTGATGAACCAGGGCTAATGGTGGTCGAGGAAGCAGCATTGCGTGGCGAAATCGTGCCTGACGACGACAGCAGAGAAGACGAAGACGAAGACGACGAAGACGACGAAGACGACGACAAAGAAGTAAAAGAAGACGAGGACGACGGGGACGACGGGGACGACGGGGACGACGGGGACGACGGGGACGACGGGGACGACGGGGTTGGCGGACACGACGCGTGTGGCGCTGAGGGGAGCGACGTTGAGGCGGAGAAACTCAGCGATAAGGACGTCTTCAGCATCTTGCGACGCTCGTGGGCGTTCAAGCGCGGGCTTTCGACCCCCGCGATGCGCATTGGGACGCTGAACGAGGAAAACGTCATCGCTTGCTTGCGGCGCAAGGACTGGGTCCACCAGGTCTTCGACGTCGGTCTCCTCGCAAGCAAGAAGTACAAGTGCATGGGCGCATCCCCTGACGGCATCGCCTACATTGACCTACCCGGCGAGCGCGACTCGAGGCGCAGGGTGTACGCCAGCGTGGGATCAAGACTCGATGTGCTCCGTCTCGCGTCAGCGAGCTCGTGCGCGTGGCCCAGCTCCAGCCGCGCGGCAACTACTTTTCCTGTACGGTTGGCGAGGACATGTGGTGGACAGCAATCCCGCGCGAGCACCGCGGGCAGGTCATCCACCAGGCCGTGGTGACCGGGCTGGATCATGTCCTCTACTGCGCCGCTGATCAGGCGACCTTGCGGTACGTTTGCGTGGTGCACGTGCCGGCGCGGGCTGCGCAGGTATACGCACGTTCCATCACCCGTTGGAAGCATCTCACCGAGTGGACGCTTGAGCTGCTCGACGGCGCGGAGCTCAAGGTGCCGGACGCCCTCGACGTCGATTCAGAGGACGCCAGGGTCATGACGACTCATCTGCCGCTGTGGTCTGCCCTTCGGCGGAAGGTGCGCGATAACAACGGCCCGCTGTGGCCGTGCAAGGTGTTCACAACGATGTGGCAGGCGCTGTACAACCCGACCATGCCTGGCGTCGACGCGGTTACGCAGAACGTGGAGATCTTTGAGACGAAGAGCCGCAAGATGGACTTGGAGCAGCTGCTCGCCTCGCGATCGCTGTTCCAGCAGCTTTCCAACGCGTTTGTCCTGCATCGTGCGCACAACGTGGTGCGTATGCGCAACCAGTTCCTGGGCATCACGAGTATGAAGCAGTTTCGCCGCAGCTGCAACGAGCAAGGGCCGTTTACGTGCTTCTTACTCGATCTCGTCGATGAGCTCTTCTCCCGTGCCGCCTGGCGCCGTCGGGAACGCCTGCTCCTTCCGGATGCACCGGCGCTCCCGGAGAAGCGCAAAGCCTCGGTAGAGCTCGACTACACGGAGATCATGAGCAAGCGCCCGCGCCACCTGGAGCAACAGAGGGTCTTCTTCAACACTGCCCGCAAGGGGTTGTGGGTGCGCCGCACTGGGCAGCACATTGTGCGCCAGAAGCAGGTTTTCGACAAGGATGGCAACGCAAAAAAGACCGCTGCGGGCGAGCCCGTGCTCGAGCGGGGCGTGTGCTGCATGTGTGGCAGGCGTCCGACCACCTCCTGCTCGCGGTGCCTCGTGACGCTGTGCAGCATGGGGCAAAGTGACTGTTTCGCCAAGTGGCATGCACTGCCGCGAGTTCCAATGAGCGACAACTAATTGCAAGAGGTCCTTTACCCTTCCCTCTTCCCCGACTTGATTGACTTGACCTTGCCCGCCGCGCCCTTCGAGGCCGCGACGCCTTCGCGGCCTGCAAGCCGCGGAACCTGGCGTGTCGGGTCTTGGCGTAGCTCTGCGCGTACCGCGCCGCCATCCATCTTAAAAATGATGAAAGAATGGAAGAAAAGAACCAGTAGGCCTTCTGCAGGCAAGATCTGAACGGACATTTCGGTTAGATTCGGTCAGATCCAGATCACGTTCGAGTTCGATCGTTTTCCTTTTCTCGTCTATCAAATAGCAGAGTGACCAACATTTGAAGTACAATATTGTACTTCAAATAGTTTATACGGGGAAGCAGGGCCTATATCTCAAGGTGTGTCAAGTACAATATTGTACTTAGTGAAAGAAATTGGGTTACACTTGATAAAGATTACTTACGCCGAGTTAAGACTGGTCGCGAGGTTGTCAGCAAGCTAGAGAGTTACCCAACGCCCACTTCGATGCCGAGTGGGGCTGCAGGGAGCACAGGCTGCCACCGGTATAAACCGAGGTCTTGCGCATGTGCCACCGCTGGTGGGGCGAGCGGCTCCTGGGTCGCCAGGAGCGCGCGCAATAGGTGCCGCTGGTGCTGGAAGATCGTCTCCACGAGGAGGCGGGCTGGCAGCGAGGCCGTCGAGTTGGTGCTTGTCGTAGTAGTCGCGCACGATGCGGCGGAGTGCGGGCCAGTCGCCGGCCGTGCCACCTGCCGTAGAGAGGACCGGGATGAGGAGCTTGTTGGAGCCAAGGGCGGCGTCGTACTTGTCATGCTTGGCCTTGCAAGCGGCGGCCGCGACGGTTGGCAAAGAGCGCTCCGTGACAAAGCTCGTTGAGCTGATAGTGTTCACGGCAGTCACATCAATGATGACCGGCTTGGCAGGTGCTTGCAAGGTAGCATGGACGTCGACGCGGAGGTTGTCGCTCACCCAAACTTCGGTGCGAGCGGTGCCTCCCAGCTTGTTGAGATGCTTGCAGATGACGTCGCGGGCCGCGTTGTGGGCCACGGTGGCGGTGTTGACGTGCTTGCAGTGGAGCGCGTGGAACCAGTTGGCGCTCGGCTTGCGCATCTCGGTCGCGCCGCAGCCGCACGTGGTTGGACTGGACGCCAGATCGGGACGAGCTTGGCCAGTGCGCTTGCGGAGGTAGGCGAGCCAGAGCTTGTTGGGTAGCTGGGTCACGGCAAGCGACGGCGTGGTGAGCAGGATGACACCGGCCGAGGTCTCCTGGTTGGCCGCGTGGATGCGGCGTGCGAGGAAGGCTCGCTCTCGGCGTCCAGGGTCGGGCGGTTCGGTGTCGGCTGGCGGTGGCGGCTGCACGGTCTTGTCGCCGCAGGTGATGTCGAGCTTGCGTTGAAGTCGTGCGGCGTTGCCTGCATGTAGACCTTTGGTGATGTTGGAGGCGTGGATGTGGATGAGGTCTTTGAGCTTCGTTGCCGTAAGGAGCACTGCTGGTAGATGTTGTTCGGGCAGGACCTGTGGTGGCAGGCTCTCGGGGAGCTGGTCCACGAGTCGCAAGATGGCGGCGACGGCCGGGTGCGTGCTCGGGTTCGGGGTGATGACCAGGTCGTGTAGGTGTGCGACGTGCGGGAAGAAGGTGGTGCCGAGGCCTGCGCGTAGAGCGAGGAGCAGGGCAGACACGTAGCAGGCGTCCGGGAAACACTTGTGAATGTCGGGTAGATGAAGATTACTTACGCCGAGTTAAGACTGGTCGCGAGGTTGTCAGCAAGCTAGAGAGTTACCCAACGCCCACTTCGATGCCGAGTGGGGCTGCAGGGAGCACAGGCTGCCACCGGTATAAACCGAGGTCTTGCGCATGTGCCACCGCTGGTGGGGCGAGCGGCTCCTGGGTCGCCAGGAGCGCGCGCAATAGGTGCCGCTGGTGCTGGAAGATCGTCTCCACGAGGAGGCGACGGCTGGCAGCGAGGCCGTCGAGTTGGTGCTTGTCGTAGTAGTCGCGCACGATGCGGCGGAGTGCGGGCCAGTCGCCGGCCGTGCCACCTGCCGTAGAGAGGACCGGGATGAGGAGCTTGTTGGAGCCAAGGGCGGCGTCGTACTTGTCATGCTTGGCCTTGCAAGCGGCGGCCGCGACGGTTGGCAAAGAGCGCTCCGTGACAAAGCTCGTTGAGCTGATAGTGTTCACGGCAGTCACATCAATGACCGGCTTGGCAGGTGCTTGCAAGGTAGCATGGACGTCGACGCGGAGGTTGTCGCTCACCCAAACTTCGGTGCGCGCGGTGCCTCCCAGCTTGTTGAGGTGCTTGCAGATGACGTCGCGGGCCGCGTTGTGGGCCACGGTGGCGGGTGTTGACGTGCTTGCAGTGGAGCGCGTGGAACCAGTTGGCGCTCGGCTTGCGCATCTCGGTCGCGCCGCAGCCGCACGTGGTTGGACTGGACGCCAGATCGGGACGAGCTTGGCCAGTGCGCTTGCGGAGGTAGGCGAGCCAGAGCTTGTTGGGTAGCTGGGTCACGGCAAGCGACGGCGTGGTGAGCAGGATGACACCGGCCGAGGTCTCCTGGTTGGCCGCGTGGATGCGGCGTGCGAGGAAGGCTCGCTCTCGGCGTCCAGGGTCGAGCGGTTCGGTGTCGGCTGGCGGTGGCGGCTGCACGGTCTTGTCGCCGCAGGTGATGTCGAGCTTGCGTTGAAGTCGTGCGGCGTTGCCTGCATGTAGACCTTTGGTGATGTTGGAGGCGTGGATGTGGATGAGGTCTTTGAGCTTCGTTGCCGTAAGGAGCACTGCTGGTAGATGTTGTTCGGGCAGGACCTGTGGTGGCAGGCTCTCGGGGAGCTGGTCCACGAGTCGCAAGATGGCGGCGACGGCCGGGTGCGTGCTCGGGTTCGGGGTGATGACCAGGTCGTGTAGGTGTGCGACGTGCGGGAAGAAGGTGGTGCCGAGGCCTGCGCGTAGAGCGAGGAGCAGGGCAGACACGTAGCAGGCGTCCGGGAAGAGCTTTGGGTCGAACACGCCAACGCCACCCAGGCTGATGGGGAGTTGCGTGCGTGCGGCCCAGTCCTGTAGTTCTTCTGAGGTGGTGCCCAGCGGGAGGGCGGCGCGATCGGCTTGGCTGTCGGGTTAAGATTACTTACGCCGAGTTAAGACTGGTCGCGAGGTTGTCAGCAAGCTAGAGAGTTACCCAACGCCCACTTCGATGCCGAGTGGGGCTGCAGGGAGCACAGGCTACCACCGGTATAAACCGAGGTCTTGCGCATGTGCCACGCTGGTGGGGCGAGCGGCTCCTGGGTCGCCAGGAGCGCGCGCAATAGGTGCCGTTGGTGCTGGAAGATCGTCTCCACGAGGAGGCGACGGCTGGCAGCGAGGCCGTCGAGTTGGTGCTTGTCGTAGTAGTCGCGCACGATGCGGCGGAGTGCGGGCCAGTCGCCGGCCGTGCCACCTGCCGTAGAGAGGACCGGGATGAGGAGCTTGTTGGAGCCAAGGGCGGCGTCGTACTTGTCATGCTTGGCCTTGCAAGCGGCGGCAAGGAATAAGCAGGTGGCAGAACTTCTAGGTTTACGTTGACCATGAGCCTACATGCCTCTGGCTTTACTGGAAATGTTCAGCACTGGTACCGCACCACGGTACAGTACCATGGTACGGTACCGGTACCATCTTGACGTCTTTCTTTCTTTCCGAAATGCACTTCGGGGACAAATTCGTTAAAGTATTCGTTACGGATCCGCTCGGAAATTCGGCTGAGGCGCGGGTCTTGAGCGCGCAGTAAAAACTTGCTGTCGAGGGCTTCGTGTCTAACGGCGCGCTGCGAGGCGCCGGAACCCTCCAAGCCTCTGCCCCTTGTCGACGCCGTCGTCGACCCGTCGCCCGCGCTTCGCCGCTTGTGCAGCGCGGAAGAGAGCAGAGCGTGAATTTTGTTGGAGAATTGCTGGCTACGTGGATCTGGCCGAATGGCCGGATGTTCGTTCATAGATCCGGTGAAGCCAGGGCAAAACGTCACCGCGTCCGACGGCCGCGAGTGAGAACTGTCCTCTGCTGCTTTAGTGCCGCCGGTAGGAGTATGCTAGTGCATGGGAAGTTGTGCAAGCGAGTGCATGCGAGTGCATGCGCGGAGCCCAAGAGTCCGTGCCGTGAGACACTTCGAGCTCGCGGGTACAGCGCGGTCGGCACTTTCCGAAATGCACTTCGGGGACAAATTCGTTAAAGTATTCGTTACGGATCCGCTCGGAAATTCTGAGGCGCGGGTCTTGAGCGCGCAGTAAAAACTTGCTGTCGAGGGCTTCGAGCTCGCGGGTACAGCGCGGTCGGCCCGGGGCGCAGAGTCCTGGAGAAGCGCAGCCGCCTGCGCGCTGGCTATGCCTTCCTCGCGCGGGTGGCGCATACCCTCGTCCCGAGGCCCGGGATAAATCCGTTGCCGGAAACGGAACAGCAGCCACGGACCCTGGATCGAGAAAGCGGCGCCTGCTGGCGGCCGCCACGGAGACCCGTTGCCGGGTCCGAAGCGATCAGGGAGCGCGCGAAGGGCAGTCCCGAAATCAACCGAGCGGAGGGAACCAACGAGCCGCGCGACCATCCTCGCGGGCACAGCGCGTCGGGCGGAGCAAAGAGCAGAGCGCACGGCAAAACGATGCGTCGCTGGGCGACGCTGGCCGCGGCCGCCGCGGCGGCAGGCGGGCGGGTCGCGGCGGCCGCCGCGGAGGTCGGCGCCGCCAGCGGCGTAAGTTACGAGACGGTCATACGGGCGGTTTCTGCTATGGTACCAACGGTGAGTACCATGACCTCGACTTGGCCTCCTGCAAGGCGAAGTGCGACGACCGGCCCGACTGCATCGGGTACTCGGCCCGCTATACGGGTGGCCTGGACTGCCGGTTACATCGGACGCCAGACACTGCAGAGAGTTTAGAGGTATATGGGGGCTCTTTCGAGTGCTACACAAAGGTGCTCTGCACGGGCAACACGTACCGCGAGAGCGACGGCAGCTGCCAGAGTTGCGGCGAGCAGACGGCCGTGATCGTTCCTCCTGGTCCGCGCGCCGTCGGCAGCTACGACGGCGACGCGGAGGCGGTGGCCTGCGAGTGCGACTCCAGCGCGCACTTGGAGGACGACGGCACAGGCGGCTGCCAGTGCGCCGTGCCGTACGTGGACGACGGCGGCGGCGGCTGCACAACACTGCAGCCCACGCGAATGCCTACCAATTCGCCGTCCGAGACGCCGACACCGGCGCCGTCCAGGACGCCGACGCTGGCGCCACACACTCGCCGACGCTGCCGACGCAGACGCCGACACAGTCACCGACCCGCGCGCCGACAGCGACGCCGACGCAGTCGCCGTCGCAGACACCGACGCAGTCACCGACACACGCACCGTCAGAGACGCCGACCTGGTCGCCGTCGTGGGCGCCGAGCGAGTCGCCGACGTACGCGCCCACGACAGCGCCGACGCAGTCGCCGACGCTGTTCGGCTTCTGCGACGACGCGCGCATCGCCGTGGCCTTCGACGCTAGCGGCGGTCCCGGCGCGCGCGGCGCGCAGCGCGCGGCCGCTGAGGCACTCCTCGATGAGCTTCACCTCTCCACGGCGCACATGGCGCCCGAGCGCGGCACGCGCGCGGCAGCTGTGGCGCTCGGCGGTGCTGCGCCCGCGCAGACGCTCGTGCTCGCCCCCGCAGGCGGCATCACCATGCTCGAGTCCGCGCCAGCCGCCGCCGACGCCGCCGCGCTCAAGGCGGCGCTGGCGACGCACCTGGACGTCACTCTCGGGGGGCCGCGGCTCCGGGCTGGACGGACCTGCGCGGCCTTCTGGACCACGAGAGCGGCGGCGTCGCGGCCGCGCTGGACGCGCTGCCGCAGGCCAACCCCGTGCTGGTCGTCCTGAGCGAGTTCGCGCTCTCGGAGAGCGCGCCCGAGAGCGCGCTGGACGACGCTTGCGCCGCGAGGGAGTCGCTGGCGGCGCAGCGGCCCGACGTGACCGTGGCGTGCCTGCAGTCCGCCGGCGCGGCCGCCACTGCGCTGGCCGAGTGCGTCTGCGACGTGCTTTGGCTGCAGGCGGAGATGGACGCCGACGGCGTCCCGGTTGCGGAAACGACGCAGCAGATGCGCAACGCGGTGTGCGAGCCCGTCAGCAAGCTGCCCGATCCGTGCGACGCCGTCGACTCGGACCCAGAGCTGAGCGACAAGGAGCGGCCCGACCACTGCTCGCGCGTGCAGCGCAACTACCGCGGGCTCAAGACGCGCAAGCACGACGCGTATCAGCCTGTCATGCGCGCCCACTGCGACTGGATCGAAGACAGCTGCGTGGTCAAGCCGCGCTTTGCTATGCTCTACTTCACGCCCGAGGGCGACAGCGAGTGCTGGGGCCTCAACCGGCGCAAGTGTACGAAGCGCGGCGGCGTCTGCCTGTGGGGCGCCTACCTGAACAGCGTGGAGGAAATGTGCTTCCCCGACCCTGACGCCGAGGAGGAGATTCCCGAGGGCAAGTGTGGCTCGCTAGGCAAGGGCAAGTGCAAGAAGGACAAGAGCTGCGAGTGGCGCAAGGGCGACGACAACAAGCGCGTCTGCTTCGTGGGCGGCGGCGGCGGCGGCGGCGGCGATGGTGGCGGCGAGTCGTCCGTGTGCTACGGCATCGACAAGAAGAAGAAGTGTAAAAACACGGATGGGTGCGACTTTGGCAAGTACAAGGACGGGGACGGAAACAAGCAGAGGGGCTGCCACCCCGTTGACGACAGCGGCGACGGCTCCAAGTGCGAGGGCCTCGGCAACAAGAAGTGCAAGTATACGGCCGGCTGCACATTGGAGGATTATTTTGACAAAGACAAAGGCAAGGAAGGCAAGACCTGTGTCGTCGCCAGCGGCGACAAAACGCCCACCTGCGAAGGCCTCAAGAAAAACAAGTGCAGAAAGACGGACGGCTGCACGCTGGACAAGGTCTTTGACGAGAAGAAGGGCAAGAAAGTCAAGACGTGCGTGAAGGAAGGGGCCGGCGGCGGCGGGGCAAGAAAGTAAAGACGTGCGTGAAGGAAGGGCCGGCCGCGGCGACGGCGACAATGTCTCGCGGCACACAGCTCTGGGCTCCGCGCATGCACTCACATGCACTCGCATGCACCGCATGCACATACACTCGTGTGCACTAGCATACTCCTACCGGCGGCACTAAAGCAGCAGAGGACAGTTGTCACTTGCGGCCGTCGGACGCAGTGACGTTTTGCCTGGCTCACCGGATCTCAACATCTCAGCCGGATCCACGTAGTCGGCAATTCTCCAACGAATACATACACGCTCTGCCTTCTTTCCGCGCTGCACAAGGGGCGAAGCGCGGGCAACAGGGTCGACGACAGCGTCGACCACGGGCAGAGGGTTGGAGGATTCCGGCGCCGCACAGCGCGCCGTAAGACACGACGGCTCTGGCGAGGTGGATCACATGGGCTCGCTGCGCGCTGTGCAATTAGTCCTCCCCATTTCAGAGGCATGCATCGCCGTAGTGCTCCCAGGCTCGGACAACGCTGTCCTGGACGAAACGCTGCGTGCACTGGTCAGAGCCACTCGCTTGGTCACAGAGAGCGAGCGCGTCGCTTGGCAGCATATCGCGAGGAACCTCGCACGCAAGGCTGATTTGCCAGACTTGTCCTACGAAAGGCCTGAGTGCGCAGCTCGTGCTCATGGTTGCTGAGGCCCTGCGACAACGCGGCAGCGGCAGTGGCAATGCGATATGATGTGACTTGCACAGTCGCAAGCGGTCGGTAATATCCTGCAAGCTCTCGCGACAACGAGCAAAAGGCCCTCTACAGCGTCGATCTTTGGCAGCATGAGCGCGGTCGCGGTGCGGCAGTGGCTGTCGCCGCGCAGATCGTCGCGCACGCCGCTGTCAGCGCCACGCGGCACGCTCCACCTGATTGCTCGCTCAGCTCAAGCGGCCTGACACACTGTGGCGTTGGTCCCGCAACTGCACCTGCTTCGCGGCTGCTCGCTTCACCGCCTCTCTCCGTCTCCCTAGCGCGCGCGATGCGGCCTTGGCGCACGCTCTGCCCGCGCGCTGTGAGAGTTGGGCCACGTGGCCGAGACCCCACCCTCGACGGCAACCAGGCGCTATGCGCGGGCGTGCTGCCGCAGAGTTGGCGCAGCCTCAGGTGTTGCGGCCTTGGGTATGCCGCGACAAGAGCCTTCAGCGCCGCGTTGCGCGCCAGGTCAGCGCCCAAAAGTCGGCGCTCGAGCGGCTTGATGCTTCCTGCGACAGCGACCTGCGCGGCTCGGGCGTGGCGCTGGACGCGGGCATGCGCGCCATGGTGCAGGTCACGCACTCCTCCAACCATGGTAGCGCCCCATCTGCGCCGTGTCCATCAGAACGTCCCAAATCGACCTTGTCGCCACTGGGCATGACGTGCACGGGGTCGGCGTGGCCGTCCAGCATCTGTACCGTCCGTGAGTCGACCGAGAAGGCTTCACCGCTCGCGTCTCCAGGCGAGGGCGGCGGTTAAAGCGGTGTCGCCCACGCCTTGCTCCAGACCACATGCTGCTCCCGAGGCGCCTCCCCCTCGCGCAACAGCGCAGAAGATCGCTTTGGGGCTGCTGCGCGATTCTTGGTGATCACCAACCCATGATGGGCGACTTTGGCCCCTTCACTTTCGGCTCGCCAAGGCCGAGCAGTATCATCGCCAGCAGGAGTGGCAGCACCGCCAGCAGCATTAGCAGCACCAGCACGAGCGTCGAGCGAGACGGCCTCGCGGCCTTCCGCCTGCCACGCGTCCCATCGCAGTCACGGTGAGTTTACTGACGTGACATTGTGGACCCCATGTCACGTCATTGACGTCATTGGTTTGGGCGCCGGAGACCAAAGAGAAGAAGCTGACGAGAAGCGAGTGCAGCACGGAGAACACGGAGATGTCGGAGGAGGCGCAGCGCAATGAGCAGCAGCGGCAGGAAGGCGGCGGCAGCGGCAGCATCACGCCATGCAGCAGCGGTACTGGCACAGCGCGCGCGAGCTGGCGCGCCATCCCCGACGGGCCGCTTGGGATTATCGCGAAACTGCATGGCCTGCGAGTGTGTGACAACCTGTCGGAGGCGCAGGCGATCCGAGTCGTGCTTCCTGCGGCCCTCACGAGCCTCAAGGTCACGAGCAACAGCCTGCGCGAGCTCGCCTTGGCGCTTTGTGGAGAAGCAGAGGCCGACAGCGCTCGCGTGACGCAGGCGCTCGCCACGCAGCAGGTCTGCAGCGAGATCACTTTGACCAGCGTATGCAACGAGGTCGAAGCTGCCGTTGTTGAAGCTCTCGAGGCCAATAACGTCTGCTGGAAGGCGCTCACGCTCTGGGAATTTAACGTCACATCCGCGGTAGTGCTCGAGGGCGTCCAGCACAACCACGTGCTGCAGAAGCTCGACATCCACGGCACATTGGACGTCGATTGCTGCCTGGCGATCGGGAACGCGCTTCGTAGACCTGGCACTTCGCTCCGTGAGTTCTGCTTCAGCGGCTTTGTCGACGAACGCGATGAGGACGTGATCAAGTGCCTCCTGGATGGTGTAAAGTGCAACCGCACGCTTCGCCATCTCGAGCTCGAGTTTCAACAAGAGCCTGAAATGGATCCAACGCCATCCATGGAGGTGCTGGGCGACGTGCTTCGAGAGACGCCGCTGGAGGTGCTGAGCATCCAGCATTGGATGAGCGTAGGCGACGCCGAAGGAGCGGCCTTGGCGGAGGGTCTGCACAACAACACTCTTCGTTGCCTTGACCTGGGCGGCTGTGACGTCGGCATCACGACCTGCCGCGCACTTGGCGCTGCGTTAGCGTCTGAGAGCTCGGCGCTGTGCGAGCTCAACCTCCGCGGCAACAGGAACGTGGGAGACGCCGGAGGAGCGGCCTTGGCGGAGAGTCTGGCCAGCAGCAGCACGCTTCAGCGCCTCCAGCTGAGCGGCTGTGGCGTCGGCCTTGCGACCTGTCGCGTGCTCGCCGTTGCGATCGCCTTCAAACGCTCGGCGCTTTGCGAGCTCGACCTCAGCAACAACGAGAACGTGCGCGACTCCGGAGGAGCGGCCTTGGCGGAGGGTCTGGTCACCAACAGCATGCTTCAGCGTCTCAATCTGATCCGCTGTTGCGTCGGCATTGAGACCTGCCACGCGCTCGGCATTGCATTGGCGACTGAGAGCTCGGCGCTGTGCGAGCTTCACCTCATGAGCAACAGGGACGTGGATGACGCTGCAGGAGCGGCCTTGGCGGAGGGTCTGAAGCACAACAACACGCTTCGTTGCCTTGACCTGGGCGGCTGTGACGTCGGCATCACGACCTGCCACGCACTTGGCGCTGCGTTAGCCTCTGAGAGCTCGGCGCTGTGCGAGCTTTACCTCAGCTGGAACGAGAACGTAGACGACGCCGGAGGAGCGGCCCTGGCGGAGGGCCTGGCCAGCAACAGCGCGCTTCGTCATCTTTCTCTGAACGGCTGCAACGTTGGCGAGGAGACGGAGAGCAAGATCGAGGAGCTGCTGTCAAAGGGTCGCTAGCTAGCTGGGGGCCCTCGCTTCGGGAAACACAAGCCGCCACGGCACAGGCTTTGCCGGCACGACATCGGCGAGTGGTGGCGCCACGGGCCGAGAGTGCTAAGACCAAGGAGCACACCGAGCAGAATGGAAAAGAATGGGCGGCGCGCAAGGCGCTCTTACTCGTCCAGAGGGACAGACTCTCAAGAGAGTCCACGAGAGCGAATGGCTCAAAAATCATTTACTTGCGAAAGTGAGCCACGCTATAGATGCCTGCGGCAGCGCAGCTGATTCGCTCGGGGGCCAGGCCCTATCCTCTCCGGAAAGCCCTCTCGCATTCGAGCGCCACCTCCGCGCACCACGCCTTGGAACGTTCGCAAAGCCATGCGTCTGGAACGCCTAATTCTTCTTCAACTCGCAAGGCAGCGTGCTTGGCGAGCCGCCGCTCGCTGCAGGTGCTATAGCACTGCAGCAAGAGCGAACAAAACTGCGCAAGCTAATAGAGCTGCTGGCCGCTGGAGGCCCTCGACACGAACCAGTCCGCGCAAGCTCGCGTCCCTGGCGGCAGAGCTTTACCTAGTGCGGCGTTGCTGAAAGGCGGCGAGGCACGACTCGGGCGGTTGGCGGCTCGAGATGCTTTTTTTTTCTTTTTTCTGCACAAAGACGTGACGTGATAACCCCCTTGTCACGTCATTGACTTCATTGCTTTTGACAGAGACCAATGGAAGGAGAAGGCGACACAAGCAGAGAGCAACAAGATGTCAGAGGAGGCGCAGCGCAACAAGCAGCGGCGGCAGGATGGTGGCGGCGGCAGCACAGCGCGCACGAGCTGGCGCGCCATCCTCGACGGCCCGCTTGGGATCGTCGCCGAGCTGGTCGGCTCGCTGCATTGCCTTAACCTGTCCGGTGCGCCGGCCATTCGTTCGCCCCGGCAGCGGCCAGCGCCTGCTTGGCGGTCTCGAGCGCCACAGTGTCAACCTTGGCGGTCTCCGCGAGCGGGTTGCGCCACCCGCTCGAGACGTGGCGCTCGCGCAGCGGGTCCCAGTGCTCAAAGTCGCAGAGCTGCTGCCAGCCGCCGCCGTGGGCGCCGATGTAAGCCTCGTACGCCGCCCGAAACTCGGCCAGCGAGACCTCCGGCTGCAGCGGCTGCGGCGCGGCCATCCCGGGCGCCCACCAGAGCGTCCGGAGCGCAAACTCCGCCCCGCGGCCCTTGGTGGCGTTGCCCTCTCGCCTGTGCAGCTCCCAGATGAAGGTCGTCCCGCTGGTAACGCGGCCGGGCGGCTGGCCGGGCGGCTGGCCGGGCGGCGAGGTGCGCCAGCCGAACATGTGCTCCAGCCCGTACATGAGCTCGCGCGAGCACGAGAACAGCCGCGCGCGCGGCGTCTTCTTCGGCCGCTGCGCCGCGCGCTGCCAGGCCTCGAACGGCGCCAGCAGCTGCTCGGGGAAGGCGCCCGCGAACATGGTCGCGCCGCGCGGGTCGTCGTAGTGGCTGCCCTCCTGCAGCGCGAACGCCAGCCGCGTCAGGTTGGCGTGCAGCTCGGGCGAGAAGGCCGGCGGCAGCGGCACCTCGCAGGCCACGGCCGCGTCCAGCGCGTCGCTGATGTCGCCGATCCACCCGGGTTGCCCATCAGGTTCACGCCGCACACACAGCGGCTCGGCCTCGCGCGCCAGCGCGGCATGCGCGCCGTCCACGAGGTCGCGGCCTTGGCGCGCGTGCCAGCGCACGATCATGGCGGCGGTGAGGTTGCCGCAGGCGGGCACCGGCCCGCCCAGCGCGCTGTCCGCGCGCGGCGTCACGGCCACCGGCACGGGCTCGCCCGGGAACAGCCCCTGCGCGATCGCGGCAATGGACCGCTGCTGCCGCAGGCCCTGCCGCGCGCCACGAACTCCCAGTCGCTCAGGCCGGCCTGGTACGTGGGCGGCATGCCGAGCGCGCCGCGCGCCGCGCCGTCCGCCGCGTGCACGTAGCGCGCGCGCAGCATCGCGCCACATCGACCATGGTCTGCACGCCCTGCGGCGTGAGACGGCCCGGCTCGGCCGCAAAGTCGGTGCGCAGCTTGTCCATCAAGGGCCACACAGCGCGACACGACTGCCGCGCCACCGCCTTGTCCGGCGCGCGCGCCCCATGCCGGGTCAGCGTCTGCACCATGACCAGCTCGCCGCGGATCGGCCGCGCTGCCAGCAGGACCAGCAGGACCAGCAGCAGCAGCAGCAGCAAGGGCGGCGGCGCCTGCCCGCCGCCCGCCGCGAGCGCGCTCTGGCCGCGCGTCGTCGCCTCGCGCAGGGCCATGGCAGCCAGGTCCAGCAGCTGCGGAAGCAGCAGCAGCAGCAGCAGCAGCAGCAGCAGCAGCAGCAGCAGCAGCAGCAGCAGCAGCAGCAGCAGCAGCAGCAGCAGCAGCAGCAGCAGCAGCAGCAGCAGCGCGCGCGCCAGATGTCGGCGGGCGAGGGCGCGGCACTGCTCGGCGGCAGTGGCGGCGGCGGGCGGCGCGCGTACGGCACCCCTTACGACGGCGCCGCTTGCAATGGCGGCGTGGACGATGGCGACACGGTGAACGGCCGCGCCATCATGCCGGTGCACCGCGAGGAGGGCTATGTGATCCCAGGCGCGACTCGCTGGTGGTGCCGGCGCCGTTCGCGCTGCCGTCCGAGCCGTTCGCGGAGGTGGACGACCCGCAGCCCAAGCGGTTCAAGTACATGGAGCCCGAGGGCCATTCGCGCGGCGGCTTTGGAGTGCTCTTCCAGCGGCTGTTCAAGGCGCGCGGGGGCACCCACGCGCTGTCGGCGCCGCAGTGGGAGGCGCAGCTCAAGCTGGCGCTGGCCACGGCGCTGGTGGCGCTTGCGGTAATCGTGGACGGGCTGCGGCCCATCACGCTCGCTCGTGTGGGCCAAGGGCAGCGCGCGGCGCTACCTGTTCCGGTTCTTGGTGTGGGTCGTCGTGGTCAAGGCCATGGTGCTGGTGGGCTTCTCGCTGCTGCTCTTCCGCCTCGCGCCAGAGGCGCAGCGGCGCTCCACGAACGGTTGGCGGCGCAATCTGGCGCTGTCGGCCTATCTGCTGCCGCCGACGCTCCTGTATGTCGCCAGCGACGTGCTCAACTTTATTTCATGTTCCAGCACATCTCCGCCTCCACCTTCTCGGTCGTCAAGCAAAGCCGCATCGTGCTCGTGGGGCTGCTGATTCGCTACGGCCTCGGCCGCGACCTCTCGCAGGTGCAGTGGGTCGCCATCGCGCAGCTCGTGCTGGCCACGCTCTTCGAGGCGGACAAGTTTGACGGCGGCGCGGCTGCGGCGGCCACGGCGGCTACGGCGGAGGGGGGAGCGCGGCTCGGAGGCGGTGGCGTGGCCATCCTGCTCTTCAAGTGCCTGCTCGACTCGCTGGCCATCGTGTGGATGGACCGCTTCTTCAAGACGCTCTCGGCGGCGGGTTGTCGACCCGCTGCAGCAGGTGTACTTTGCGGTGTACGGGCTGGCGGCTGGCTTGCTGTTCGTGTTTGCGCAGGAGGGGCCGCGGCGCGCTGGCGTCCGAGCCGCTGTTCGGCGGCTGGAACGCCGGGGCCTGGCCAGCGCGGCCCTGTCGGCGTTCTTCTCTCTGCTCGTCGCTCCGCTCGCGCTATCTCAACTCGCTGGTCAAGATGATGCAGAGCCTACTCGCCGTGGTGGTAACCGTGCTGCTAGACCACGTCTGGTTCGGCACGCGCGTTGACCTGGTCAAGTCCACCGCCATCGCCTTTGTGCTGCTCGCAGTCTTCCTCTACAAGCTCGGCCAAGTGCGCCGTGGCCCCCGCCACAGCTCCTCGCGGGCAAGCGCTGAGCAAGCCAGCGAGCAGCCCGGCTTGCTGCCGGGTCTGTCGCCCGCGGCCCTCTGCGCGCCCCATGGCCGGCCAGAGCCTTCGTTGGCTTGCTGGTTGCGCACAGTCGACCGTCTGGCGGCGCATCGTGAGGTTTTGCTTGGATGGCCTGATCAAGCGGGCCTTCACCACCCTGGGACTACTAAGTTTTTCCTAGGGTCGCGGAAATCCGGGGAGGCGACTCGAACGCAGGAAAAACACCATCTGAACGCTGATTGCCTGGTGGACGCGGAAGCGGTGGATGATGCCTTGGTCGACTACGGCTCGGCCTCGAAGGCCAAGCTCGATCAAGATGAAGGAAGATACTTTTTGGTTGGATCCGGCGGGTTGGCTACGAAGGCGTGGGGCTGTTGGCCCGCGTGATCTCAGCAGTCTCGCGATCAATGAGCCCTGCTCGCTCCAAAACGCTGTCGAACCTCGCGGCGAGATCTGGGTCTTTCCGGGTCTTTTTGGCCAAGCTGAGGAGGCAGTCCTGCTCCCTGACCTTGAGGCCGAGCAGCCTTTGGAGCCTCGCGACCATCGTGAGCTCTGTCCTGCCAAGCATGTGCGTCAGACTTCCGAAATCGATCTCGAAGGTCTGCCACTCGCCTTGTCCTCGTCGGCTTGAAACACGACAGTCATGGTCACATTCGTGCGGCTTATCTTGTTGGTCTCCGCTGGAGTATCGAGACGAAATCTAACCCATGCAGGTGATGAGCAGGGCTAATCCTCGCCACCTCCTCTTCCTGCTTCCGCTTGCCCCGCACTTCGCTGTCGCGCATAGTCACAATGTCCATCCTCGGCTCCTTGGGGTGCCGAACGAGAGCAGCAGGCCCGACGATGCTCGAACTGGTCCGCGCCCGGCTTGCGGTACGAGAAGAATCCTCCGGCCCTGCCCAGACTTGGGCACGACCGGCATGCCCAAGTTGCAGAAGATGCCGTCGCCCAGGAGATAGTCTGCCCTGCATGCGGGCTTCTGCCGAGTCGCAAGGGCCTTATCGACGAGCTCGCGTGAACCCAGTACCGCTGCTAATGGATACGCGGAGAAGGCCCCGCCGCACGCGCTTAAAGGGAACCAGAATCCTCGCTTCTCCGTGGGCATGGCTGCCAGCACCTGAAGCACATCGTCCACGAACAAGCTTATCTTGTACCTGCCCGGCTTCTCCTGCGCCATAGCGCCAGCGTGAGTGTCCGAAAAGGCTTCAAACCGCTCGAGGATGGCCCTAAGGTGCAGTTCCCACCGTATCTGACGTCAAGCTGCCGCTCAGCGTCCCCACGAGCGCCCCAACCGCCCGCGCCCGCGCGTCCTTCTGCTTGCGCCCATCAATTTTGCTTGCCTTCCAAGTTCGGATTAGGCCGTTGGGGGCGCAAATCTGGCGCCAGATTTGCGCCTGATAGGGCCCGCAAGCAGGGGCTCAGGACCCTAGCGGATTGTAAGGTACCCTACTGGCAAAGGCCCGCTTGCCTGATCCAACCGCCTGTCGTGGGGTACGCGGAGTACGCGGAGAGGCCAGGTTGTTTAGCGGCAGTCACTCAGCCAAGCAGTTGGCCAAGAAGGCAACATGTTTCTTTAACTCCATTTTGTTTCACTTGCTCAGGCGACGACGCGCTTGAGTCGCTGCGCAGCTGCTCGACGGACACCGGCGCGTTGTGCAGGTCCAGGCCCGTGCGTTCCCAGTGTTTTAGCAGGTCGCTCAAGCTCCACACGCTCTTGCCTTTATCGAGAGTCACCGGGTCGACCACCTTGTCGCCCGTAACGCTCACCAGCCGGCTCAGACGCCGGCTCACGCGCTTGCGGAGGCTCTGCCGCCGCTTGATCTCGGCCAGCGCCTGCCACGTCAGCTCGGCGACCACTTGGTGCCGCTGGTGCCGCTGCCTTTCGGGCCACTCGGCGAGCCACGCCTCGAACTGCGCGTCCGTGATGGCCAGCGCGTCGTCCTTGGCCGCCTCCAGATCCTCATCCGTCACGTCGATGTAGCTCGGAAGATCATGGCCGTGGCCGCCACGGGCAGGTCGAGCACCTCGCGCAGGTCGATCTCGAAGCGCAAGTACACGCAGACGTCGTCCACCCAGCGCAGCGAGTCAACCTTGCGCTTGGCGTGCTCGTGCACGACCATGAGCCGCATCACCCTGCGCCCGAGGTCCCGCAGCTGCTCGGCGCTCTCTCGGGCCTTGGCGATCTCCACGACCAGGTGCATCTGATTGAGCGCCCACACCGGCTTTCGCCGCACGCGTCCAGCGAGTCGGCCATCCGCAGAAGCAGCTCCTCGCGCACGTGCTCATCGTCGCCAGAGAGCAGCTCGAGCACATCGACCACGCGCTTGGCGAGCGCCTTGCGCGTCTCGGCGATGCCAAACTCCTTGGCGTCGCGCAGCCGCGACAAGAACCGAACCAGCGTAGCGTCGTCGGCCCCCGCTGGCACAGCCGCGGCCTCCACTTGAGCCTCGCTGCTCCAGAACGCCGCGGCTTCTGCAGCGCTCGCAAAACCAGGCCTGGCTGCAGTCTCGTCGTCAGACTGGCCACCCCACCACCGAAGGTCGACGTGAAAGCGGAGACCTGGCGCGTCTGCCTCGCGAAGCCACTCGAGTGTCTCCGCCGAGAGCCCAGAGCCGCCCAGGTAGATGTCGTGCAGGTTGCCATCTCGCGCAGCGGCCACTCGAGTATGCTGGCTGGCAGACTCTCTAGCGACGTGCACTGCTCGAGGTCAAGTTCTCCAATGACGTACAGGTCCTCCGCAGGCTTGTGAGAGAAGTGCATCGCACGGCGTTAAGGCCACCAGAGACCTGAAGACCGGCTGGTAGACTCGTGAGCGACGTGCACTCTTCCAGCTGAAGTCCTACACCGACATGCAGGTCCTGCGGCAGGCTTGTGAGAGAAGCGCATTGGCTGGCGTCGAGGTCACCAGCGACATGAAGACCGGCTGGTAGACTCTCCAGCGACGTGCAGTGCTCCAGCTGAAGGTGCCCACCGACATGCAGGTCATCCGGCAGGCTTGTGAGAGAAGTGCATCGGCGTCGAGGCCATCAGAGACTTGAAGACCGGCTGGCAGACTCGTGGCGACAGTCCTCGAGCTGAAGCTGGCTATCTACTCGAAGGCCATCTGGCAGGCGACGTAGCGCTGTGCACCCAGCGAGACACAGGCGGTCATGCACGTGCATGCCCTCAGGAAGACGAGAGGGCGGTGCACTCGGACAGGTTGAGCTCACCACCAAAGTCCGCGTGGCAGTCAGGCAGCTCGCGAATGGATGTCCATCCACCGAGCCGCAGACCACCACTTGGCCCAATGCTCCCGCAGCGCCACCAAAAGGCCTCCATGTCCGCCTGGTGCTGCGCCTTTAACGCCGTGCACCCGACCAGGTCGAGCGTGCCGTTGACGCGAAGGCTCGTCGGCAAGCTTGTCAAGCCGCGCAGCCGGCCAAGATCAGGTCGCCATCCACGTGGAGCCCCTCGGCACGCTGGTGAGCTCCGTGCAATTCACCAGGCTGAGCGTGCCGTTGACCTTGATCAGACTCGCGGGCAGACTTGTGATGGCCGAGCAATAACGAAGATGGAGGTCACCGCCGACGCTGAGACCATCGCCCAGGCTGGTCAGGTCCAAGCAGTTTACTAAGATCGAGTTTGCCGCCGACGCTGAGGCCGTCGCCCAGGCTGGTCAGGGCCGAACAGCCGTGGAGATCAAGTCTACCGCCGACGCAAAAGCCATCGGGCACTTGTTCGACAGTATTCCACCCAGCGAGAGAGAGCCCGGCCTTGGGCCCCAGCACCGCCAAAGCTGCTCGAGGAAGGCGCCTATGTCGCCGCGGTGCCGCTCCTGTAGGGCCGAGCAACCCTGAAGACTGAGATGACCCTCGACGCTGAGGCCGTCGCCAAGGCTAGTCAAGGCCGAGCAGCGGCCGAGGTTGAGGTCACCGCCGACGCTGAGGCCGTCTGGCAGGCTGGTCAGGTCTGAGCGCCACGACATGTCAAGGTCGCCGTCGACGTGCATCCCCGCGGACGCCTCGCCGCGCAACAGCAGCACGCGCGCCTCATCGGGTGGCAGGCAGGTCGCCGTTTCTGCCTGTGCTGCTGCTGCTCCTGGCTCGCCATCGCCCGCTGCCACCTTCCTCTCCTTCGCGGTCCTGACGCTCGCACGCACCTCCCACTACAGCCAGCGCGAATGCCAAACGCAGCTCCCTCCACACACCCGACTGGTCGCGAGAGTTACCCAACGCCCACTTCGAGGCCGAGTGGGGCTGCAGGAAGCACGGGGTATAAGCTGCGCATGTGCCACCACAGGGGGCGAGTGGCTCCTGGGTTGCCAGGAGCGCGCGCAATTGTGCCCTGAAGGTACGGTACCAGTACCGGTACCTGGTACCGTACCATACCGGTACCGGTACCAAACAAATGAGGCCGTCGAGGTGGGACACAGCACAAGGGGCGTTGAACGCCGCTGCAGAGCAAGGTGCGGCGTCGATGCTGCTGGCAAGAGCGCGGATGCACAAGGTGCCGCCGGCGGAGGCCGAGGGCGTGCGCGTGTGTACGGTTCGTGGGAGAGAGAGAGTCATGGATCAAAAATCAATCGAAGCATGGCCCAAAGAGCCGACTGGGAGGAAAACCCCGCCGCTTGGACGGAATGGTGTGCAGGCCGGCCCCGACAGGCCCTTTTAACCTATGGCGTCGTGTAGGAGGATTGGGCGCCGAGCGACAGGCCGATTTGGACAAGCATGCCAGCACAGACGCAAAAGATGATCACCAACGCCACACTGAGCGGCGAAAGCGACACTCGTGCAGCTCCGCAGCCCGGTTGCGACGGCATCACGCCGAGCATCTGGCTCACGATGTCCTTGCCCACGTCACCCAGCAGTTCCAACAGCAGCATGACCAGGCCACGGCGCGCCAGGCGCGTCAAGCTCACCGAGTCCACTGCGGCACCGTGTCGCCAGAGCGACTTCTCGATGGCCAGGAAGCCCAGCCCAGTCAGAAGGCCGATCTTCTCGCCAAGCTCTTGGTGCAGCAACCATTGCAGAATGCGAGCGTTGTTGCCCAAGATCGTCTCAGCGGTTCTGTCGCACGCCACGCGAGACACGACGCGCCTGGCCTTGATGTGCAGGGCCACTTGCACGACCTCGATGGACAGCATTAACACGAGAGACAGGTGCACGGCTTCGTCGCTCTCCATGAGCACCAGCGTCGCAAACGCCCCAGTAGAGTACCAGACTTCGGCCATGAGCACCATGATCAGCGAGATCTGCGCCACCTTACTCTCCTTGCTCTTCGTCCTCCTCGTGCTCTCGGCGGCTCGAGCTTGTTGTCTAGCCAGTTCGTCCTTGGCAGACTCGGCGTCCGACTTCTCTTCCTTCCTGTCCGTGGAGGTGTCAGATGTCTCCGCCTTGCTGCTGCTCGGGGATCGCGCCGAGGTCTTGTGGTGGCGCTCTATCCTTCGTCGGTGAAACCTCCGCTCCTCGCGCGCCATCAGGCGTGCCACGAGCGTCATGCAAATGGCCTGCAGCAGCGGCATGCCCACGCCCATGATCAACACCTCAAACATTGGCGCCAGGTGCGTGGACACGGTCATGTACACGTAGAGGATCACCGTCAAGCCGGGCGTCAGATTGATCAGACGGAACGGGACGCTCTTGACCTCGCGCAGGGTGCGCCGCAGTCTCGCGTTGCAGCGCTGGTCGGGTCGCAAGAACCGTGCTACGGGTCGCGAGAGCGCAAAGATGAGAAAGACGATCGGAATGGCCGCGGCCCCTGACGTCGTCGCGCCCGCCACGACGTCGGTCTGCTGGCCGTATTTGCCGCTGCCGCGCGACTGGTCGGCGTGCTGGGCCAAGACCACATTTGCCACGCACGCCGCAAAGTATAGTGCAACCGTCCTCGTCATTAGCCAACAGCGCAGCCGGCCGCGCACCAGGCACAGGCACGTTTCCTCGACCACCAGTGCGGCGAGGCCGCAAAACATCATGATCACAAACACCTCGCCCAGAGGGATGCTTCGCTCGTGGGCAAAGGCCACGCCCGCTCGAATGCCGGCTATTGTGGGCCCCAGAACGAGCAGCGCGAGCGCAGCGATCCCGGCGGCCAAGACCGTCTGCCGCGCCTGGCGTCCGACCGCCTGGCGAGCCATGGCCCATCTTGTCGCCATCGGAGCTGGCTGCTCCGCCGCTCTCGCCGCCAGCGACCGACCTGCGCCAACAGACAGACAGATACGCAGGCAGATAACCCGAAAGGCAGGCAGCCAGCCACCTTCTTCCTCTCGAGCCTGTTGAAGATTACTTACGCCGAGTTAAGACTGGTCGCGAGGTTAGACTAAGCAAGAGGACCTGGTCGCAGCGTCGAAACTGGTCGCGATCGCAGACGCAGAGGTGGTTGGCACCGAAGGACCCGTGGCAATGCTCGTTGAGCTGATAGTATCACGGCAAATCACAGCGGTGATGACCGTTCGGCGAAAGCGGGCGGACAGATGGAGACGCCGCGGCGGCTGGCAGCCTTGCCGTCACGCCCAGTCGCGGACACATGCGCAGAAGTGGTTGGCGCCGGAGGACCCGTGCAATGCTCGTAGAGCTAGTAGTATCACGGAAAGTCACAGCGGCGATGACCGTTTCGGCGTAGGCGGGCGAACGGGTCGAGACGTCGTGGCGGCAGGCAGCATGGTCGTCACGCCAGGTCGCGGTCGCATGCGCAGAAGTGGTTGGCGCCGGAGGACCCGTGGCAATGCTCGTAGAGCTAGTAGTATCACGGAAAGTCACAGCGGCGATGACCGTTTCGGCGTAGGCGGGCGAACGGGTCGAGACGTCGTGGCGGCAGGCAGCATGGTCGTCACGCCAGGTCGCGGTCGCATGCGCAGAAGTGGTTGGCGCCGGAGGACCCGTGGCAATGCTCGTTGAGCTAGTAGTATCACGGAAAGTCACAGCGGCGATGACCGTTTCGGCGTAGGCGGGCGAACGGGTCGAGACGTCGTGGCGGCAGCAGCATGGTCGTCACGCCAGGTCGCGGTCGCATGCGCAGAAGTGGTTGGCGCCGGAGGACCCGTGGCAATGCTCGTTGAGCTAGCTAGTAGTATCACGGAAAGTCACAGCGGCGATGACCGTTTCGGCGTAGGCGGGCGAACGGTCGAGACGTCCTGGCGGCTGGTAGCCTGGTCGTCGAAGCCATGGGCGGTGTAGCAGCCCATCCTGTCGGCACGGAGCAGAGGCCAAGCGACGGCGCAGTCAGCTCGGTGGCGCATGTCGGTCAGCGGCGGGTACGTTGGGGGTGGTTGAATTCCCGGCGGCCGATGAACGTGGTAGCGCTGACCGAAGTGTTCGGTGCGCGCGCGAGAGGGCGCGCCCGCGTCGATGGGCGGGCGCTGGCGCGCCCGCGCCGCTAGTACGGAGTGTCGCAGCCACTCGCGTCGTCCTCGGTGTCGTCGCCCGCGCTCTGGCCCTCCGTCGTTTTTTTTTTTTTTGGCTCCGGCGGCACACAACATCGCATCACCCAACGCCAGAGAGCCGTTGATGGATGAGTCCGTTTTTTGTTCTTTTTTTGGCTTTGCTTGCGACAGACACGAACAGAGGGGAAGAGACGAGTGACGTTTCTTTAGGGTTCCAGCCGATCAGGGACCTGCCTGCCTGCTTGGACACGGAGTGCTTGGCTGTGCCTGAAGAGGGGACCCCGCTTGGTTGACTGTGAGCACCACGCTCGACCAAGGGACCGACCCCGAGCGATGACGGGCGCGGCTTGTGGGGTGGTCTACGTTCCGAGAGCCAGGCTGGCCTGCACAACGAAAGCAGCGCAACAGGCCTGGGAGAAGATAAAGGTCGCGCCGAGTGCAGACATGGACACTCGCGTCGTGGCAGCCGCGCTCGGCGAGTCCGAGGGTGGGAACACCCCGAGCCACTGAGTCAGGAGGTCCTTGACAAGGTCGCCCGCGAGCTCGAGGAGCACTATGGCTAGCCCGCGGTACGCCAGCCGCGTCATGCTCACCGCGTTTACCGCGGAGACGTCTCGGCCAAGCGTCTTGTCGATCGCGAGAAAGCCCAGCGCGAGCTGGACCCCAATCTTCTCGCCCAGTTCCTGGTGCATCAGCCATTGCACGAGCCGCGAGTTGTCGGCGAAGACCACTGCGCTGTTCTTTTCGGCTACCACGAAGGATACCACGTGCCTTGCCTTGACGTGCAGCGCCCTGTGCACAACCTCGATAGACAGCATCAGCACGAGCGAGGCGATCATGGCCGGGGTGCTCTCCGCGAGCGCCAGCGTCGCGAATGCGCCGGTCGAGTAGTACGTCTCGGCCATGACCACCATCAAAAGTGACAGGTGCGCGCCCTTGCTGTTCTTTTCGGGCGCCTCGCCATGCCCAGCCCCCTTGCATCCTTGGGCCTCGCTCAGCAGCTCGGCCGGCTGCACTTGGACCTTGACGTGGGAAGCGCCCTTTCGGAGGTGGTAACCGGTCTCCTCGGACGCCATCAGGCGTGCCGCAACGCTCATGCACGCGACCTGCAAGAGCGGCAGACCCAGACCCATGATGAGGATGTCCATGGCCAGGTTGTGCCGCCTGAAGACGGTCATGTACACGTAAAGCAGCACGGTCAAGGATGGTGCCGCGACGCTTGTGTGCAGCGGCATGGTCCAGAGCTCCCGCACAGTGCGCCGAAGCCTTGCACCGCAGGGCTGACCTGGACGCACAAAGGCGGCCAAAGGCTTTGACGTCACGAAGAAGAGTACGACCAGCGGGATGCCCATAACTCCCAATGGCGTGCTCGTGGTCGTCTGATCGTCGTCGCTAACGCCCCACATGGACTGGGCCAGAGCAAAGGTCGCCACGCACGAACCTGTGTAGATCGCTGACGTTAGCATCACGAACCCGAGGCGAAACTTGTCGGTCATCATGTACATGACAACCTCCTCAGCGAGGGGGGCAGATAGGTAGCACAGGGCGATGATCAGCGTCTCCTCGCCGAGGGGCATGTGCTGCTCGCGAGCGCAAGCCAGTGCTGCTCGAATAGCGAGAGTCACAGCCGTGAAGACGAGCAAAGACATCCCGGAGAGGGCAGCGGCCAACGCCGTCTGGTGCGCCTGGCGTCGAAGCGCGCCGCGCACCATAGCCAGCCGGCCGCGCGACAAGGCCATCCTCAAGCGCTCGCGTTCATCGCAGCTCGTCTGCACACGTGCGCGAGCAAGGAGAGATATATCCGTTCGTCACGAGACCTTGACGACCGCGCACACGTGACATCGGGCCCCATGTCACGTTATCTACAACACACTCACGTCAGCGATCGATTGATCTTGAGGCTACCGACGCATTCGCCGCAGCCACGCCGCTGTGCGAAAGCGTGCCGCAGGCGCGACCGTCGCCACGGTCTACGCGGTGAGAGCGCGGCACCGCCGACAACCAAGTCCGACGTCGGTCGCGCTCTGACGCTCGAGCAAGACGCAGACCCCGTGCTGCGTTGTGCCACCCTCCACGTAGAGCACCTCTGGACGGCCGCCGGGCCTTGGCCACCAGCGGCGGCCGAGGCGTTGACACTGGTCCAACAGGAGTAGCACGCTCTCGCTCGTGAGGAGTGACTGTCATGGAAGGGGAGATGGATTATCGCCGTGGAGAGGCACATGTCTTATTTTCTTCGAGCTCGGCCAAGGGGAGATCGTTGAGCGTTGGCTCTAGTGAAGACCAGCAGCCTTCTCCTTCCGCTCGACCTTCTTCTGCGCTCGCTTCTTCCAGTCCAAGTCCGCCCACCTGTTGAGGCACATGCCCAGGTCCTCAAACCACTCGCAAAACCCGAGCCCCCTGCGCCGCTGGCAGTCCTTCTTGGTCCGGCTGCCCGCGTAGTTGCACGGCAGCTTGTGCAGGAAGTTTTTCAGGTAGCAGCCGCGCGGCTCGCTCGGGTCCGGCCGCGCCCAGGCGCAATTGGCCTCCTTGGCGCAGGCCTCCCTCGAGCTCGCGCCGGGGCACAACGCCGCCTCGAGTAGCCCGCCGCTCGCCGCCTCTTGCTCGGTCACGCGATTGAAGCAGTCGCCCGCATCCCAGCCGCAGGACGCCGTGTTGCACAGGCGGTCGCACTGGCCGTCGCCGACGCGCTGCCGGTCGCAGCCGGGCGCGCACGCGTCCGCGCAGTCGCCACCGTCGTTGGCGCACTCGGGCGTGAGGCAGGCGGGATCGCAGCGGCCGTCGCCCACCCACTCGTGCGGGCAGCCTGCAGAGCAGCTGGCCTCCTCGCTGCAGTCGCCATTGTCGAACCCGCAGGCGGCGGTGTCGCACTGCGCGTCGCGCACAGGCCGTCGCCAAGCAGCCAGGCGGGGCAGTCCGGGCTGCACGCGGGCGTGGCGTCGCTCACCCCGGCACAGTCGCCGCCGTCGTTGCCGCAGGCCTCGTGCATGCAGGTGGCGTCGCACTGCCCGTCGCCCACCCAGACGTCGCGGCAGCCAGCGCTGCACCACCGCTTGCAGTCGCGGTTGTCGAAGGCGCAGGCGGCCACATAGCAGGCGGCGTTGCACATGCCGTCGCCCACGAGAAGCATCGGGCAGCCAGGCGCGCAAAACTCGAGCGAGTGGCTCGCGAGGCTGACCTGGCTGCCGCCCTTGCTGCTGATGCCGCCGCCGCCGCCGCTGCTGCTGCCAAGCGGCGGCGACAGGCTGGCGGTGACGCCGCTGCCTGCGGCGAGGTCGTCGCCAGGTCGCGTGAGCTCGGTGCCAAGCGGGCGCAGGTCCTTGCTGGGCACGGCCAGGGTGTTCTCTGCGAGCAGTGCGCAGGCGGCGACAAGCAGCGCCAGCGGGCGGCGGGTATGCGGCGCTGCGGCCATCGTCTTGGTCTCGGTCGTCCTGGTCGTCCTCGCGGTCTTCGTCGCGCAGATCGGCGCCGTTGCGTGAATGCACTCGCTCAGCGTCTGTGCTCTGTCGGTCCAAAGTCTCGGTCCAAGTTCGACTTGACCTGGACCGAATTCACGGGTCCAATTTAGGACTCGCAGATGTACGCCTGTGTGGCATGCGCGAGAGGAGCGAGAGCGCGTGCGTTTTTGTCACGCGTGCATTTTCTGGGGTCAATCTTCTCTTTTCCGTCGTGCATGCGTGCGCTTGCTATGGGTGCACACATCGTCATTTGAGATCTCGTGGACGTCACCGCGGTTGACCTGGGGCACGTGTTTTCTTTCTTGCCCGTGCACGTGCGTGCGTGACTTGGTGCGTGCTTGATGTTGCTCACCGCCGGGGCTCGGTCGTGGAGATCCTCACTTGAAAGGATGGCACATGCCAGGGCCACATGCCAGGAGGCGTTGATGATCAGCCTGCTTCATGAACGAACGATGACAACAACTGCAACAACAATGAAAACAAACAAACGAGATTAGTGAAGAAGCCATACTTGACGTGCACGGCTCAGAGATCGTCAACGCCGATGGTGGTGGTACCGGCAGTAAGCTTCCTCTGGCCTTGCCTCATCCGGCGGACGTACCAGAACAGGAACAGACCGAGCAGGAACAGACCTGCCACACCGCCGCCGATCAGCACCCAGACACGCCAAGGTGTCTTGTCCTGGTCCTGGTCCGCAGCCTGGTCCTGGTCCTGATCCGTAGCCTGGTCCTGGTCCTGGTCCTGGTCCGACGTCAGGCTGCGGGTTGGACCGTACGTAGGCTGCCGTGTAGGGCGGTAAGTAGGCTGCCGTGTAGGTCCCGTAGGCTGCGGCGTTACAGTGGGAATGTAGTAACTATACATCCCGAGGTCGAGCTCGACGTCGTAACAGTTAAAAACGCGGTTGTTACACGTGATCTTCCAGAAAAAGTTGTCCTGCAACCCGGCCAAATGTGTCCGAGTGTAAAGATCAAAGTCGCCCTCGCCTTCAGCCCATAGTTCGTAGTCGTCTGCGTCGCCAACACGGTAGTACACCTTGAGACGATCGTTGCTCCGGATGTGCGCGTCGGCATAAAACTTGCGACAGTCCCTCTTTTCTCCCTCGTGAGTGAACGTACACGTTCCCGGTGCGTCTGTGCTGTCGGGGATAGGAGCCGAAAAGATGTGGTCATATTTCATGTCCACCATATCCTTGATACTAGTCGTCTTCCTCACATCGGCAGTCACCACCGACACGATGCTCAACACCAGCACTATGATTGCCTTCACCATCTTGATTCTGGGTCTGTTGCGGTTTGGATGGACCGCGTCTCTGAAGCTCGTGTCGCCTTTTGAAACGCCACGCCAGCGTTGCCTGTAATCAAAGATTCCCGACTGGTCCCGCGGACAGCTGAGCCAAACATTTCTGCGCTGCCTCGTCCTCGTGCGTCGCTCCCAGGCAGATCCGAAAGGTGGCTGCCCTCGGTTTGATTGAGAGGCGCGACTCCCTGCTGTCAGTCAGCCACAGGCTGACGCGTGTGTCAGCGAAACCCGCCTCGTTCTTCTCACATTGAAATCCGAGTTGCCCACGTGCTGGCCAAGCTTTGTGGCAATAAGTTGGGATTTTGATTGGGTAGGTCATTCACGTGCTCGCCATGTTTTGTGCCGCTGGGTTGATCATTGATCTGTGCCACGCCGTCATCATGCAAAGCACCTCTGTTCCTTCCCTCCAGGTACGACTGACCAAGATTCAGCAGCGCGGAACCGAGGCAGACCAACTGAGCAGGTTCAGACCAGCGGAGCAGGCCAGCCTGGCGGAGATTGGACTGGTGGAAGGGTCGCAGCGCAACGCAAGCGCTGGCTGGCGCGTCACGCAAGACAGAGAGACCGACAAGCAAGCAAGCAAGCAAGCAAGCAATGCCTCAATCAACCCCCAGAGGAACACCGGAGGTTGACTCTTGAGTCTTGGACGGCGCGCTCGAGCCGTGGCCGAGCGCGAAGACGCAGGTGCGAAGCGGACTGCTGATCTGATCAACCGGGTGCGGTACAACGCGGTTGATTTTGGATCTGGTTCATTCGTGTACGGTACAGGCCACACATGTGAGAGGATCTGACTGGCTACGACGACGTGGTCAAGTGGATCTGAATTCTGCATCACGCGCCGACTGACTGACCGACACGTGAAGGCGGATTGGCAATCCACTTTCTTTCTTCCCTGTCCGCAGCCAGCCAGCCAGCCAGCCAGCCAGCCAGCCAGCCAGCCAGCCTTTTCATGCCACATCAGTCGTGGTTGACCTCGATCAAGATGGACGTGAGAGACATGAGCGACTATTTCATTCTTGGTTTCGCGAGTAATGTAAATCACAGTAGTCTGACTGGCTTGTTGCCATTGTCACGACCTTTGCCAAGCCCAGGCGGCGCATTGCTGTCCGCCACCGGCGCCTCGGTTGGCGTCTCGCTCTCCGCGGTCGGCTTGCGCAGCGGGCTCCATGTGGGCGCACTTGTCGGCCGCAGCGTCGGCGCCCTTGACGGCGCCGTGGACGGCGCCGCCGAAGGCGCCGGCGTCACGGGCGCCCGCGTGGGCTCCAGAGTTGGGCTCACCGTGGGCCTCACGCTGGGCGCCGCGCTGGGCCTCACGCTCGGCGCCAGGGTAGGCCGCGCGCTCGGGCGCTCGTGGGCGCCGCCGAGGGCGCCAGCGTCGAAGGCGCCGCCGAGGGCGCCGCGCTCGGCGCTCGCGTGGGCCTCCGCGTCGGCCCCGACGTAGGCCTCGACGTGGGCCGCGACGTGGGCTTCGACGTGGGCGCGCGTGAAGGCTGCGACGTTGGCTTCGACGTGGGCGCGCGTGAAGGCCGCGACGTGGGCCGCGACGTGGGCCGCGACGTGGGCTTCGAGGTGGGCGCGCGTGAAGGCCGCGTAGTGGGACGCGGCGATGTCGGCTGGGCCGTCGGGGACGCGGTGAGCGGGCGCTGGCTCGGCGCCCCGGTGGGCTGCGGCGTGGTGGGCTGCGGCGTGGCTGGCAGCCGGTGCAGCGGCGCGGCGAGCTCCTCGACGGACCATACGCAGCGCTCACGGCGGGGCCAGCGGAGCGCGTCCGTGTCCACGTCAGTGCCAACGCAGAGCGAGGCGGAGCCGCCGCGGCCGATGACGACCTTGAGGTCCTCGCCCAGCTCACGACTCGTGCGGCGCAGACGCCGTCGACGACGACGTTCTTCGGACGATGTCGTCCAGTAGTCCATGCCGTCAAAGGCGGTCCATTCCACGCCGCTGGCGATGTCGTCCGCCCAGCGCACGCCTGCCATGAGGTCCACGGCGAGCCACAGCGGCTCGAGCGCCGCCCGCACGCGGACGCGCTCGTCGTCCTGCGGCTCGAGCAGCAGCACGCTGGCGGGCGAGCCGGGCACCGCGGGCGCCACCGCCGCGCGGCCGGGCCAGAGCAGCAGGTCGCGCGGCGGCGCGTACCGCAGCCGCACGGCGCCCAGCGGCCACGGGCAGTGGCCGCCGGCCGCCAGCGCGAGCAGCTCCTCGCGCGTGGCGGCCTCCTCGCCCGTGGCGCGCCGCAGCTCGAGCGCCGCGCGCAGCAGCGACTCGCAGCGCGGGAAGGCCGCCTGCTGCTGCTGCCTGGTGCTGTCGCTTGTAACGGCCGCTGCAACGGCGGTGCCGCAGCCGCTGAGTGGGTACACAAGCGGCGCCTGGCCCGCAGCGTTGCGCAAGGTGGCCAAGCACGCGCACTCATTGGTCGGCCCAAAGGATTCGCACCGCCACCGGGATTTATCGGGGACCAGCTGGCACCACTGGGGTTGCGCGAGGTCACCGCAGGGCGATGGCGCCCCGCCACCGCCGCTGCCATCGTCGCCGCCGTCGCCGCCGCCGCCCGTGTCGGGCACGTCGTCGCCAGCCGTCCCGTTCCCTGGGGCGCCGTCGCCGGGGTCGCTGCCGCCGTTGCCCGAGGCCACCTGCACGGCGATCAGCACAGCCGCGAGCACGCAGAGCAGCAGCACGCAGAGCAGCAGGCAACCGCGCCGACTGCAGCACAGCACGCCGCGCGGCGCTTGCCGCCAGGGCCGCCCCCGGCCCCGGCGCTTGCGCTGCCGCTTGGCGAACCTCATGAGGTCCTCCAGGTCTCCGTCGAGGCTGTCTACCTCGGCCTCCTCCTCCTGCTCCTGCTCCGGCAGCGGCAATGGGCCGCGAGCGATGGCCGCGTCGCACTTGGCGTCGCACTCGGCGTCATCGTCGTCGTCGCGCATGTCGTCCAGTAGTCTGCGCGCCTGCACAAGGTCGAGCAGCTGGTCGTCCGTGATGCGCTTCGCAGGGTCTTGCGCCCAGCAGCGGTCCACGAGCTGCGCCAGCCAGCGCCGCGTGCCCAGCTCCCGCTGCCCCTCCGCCGCCGCCGCCGCCTCCGTGGCGGCCAGCTGCGGCCGCTCGCCGGCCGCCAGCGCCCGGAGGATGCCGCGCACGCTGCGGCCTTGCCACGGCCGCTCGCGGTACAGCGCCTCCCAGATGACCACGCCCAGCGAGAACGTGTCCGACCGCGCGTCCGCCGCCTCCACGGCGCCGCCCTTGCCGAGCGCCAGCGCCGCCTGCTCGGGCGACATGTACGCCGGCGTGCCCACCATGGCGCCCTCGATCATCGCGTCGAACTCCTCCTCCTCCTCCTCCTCCTCCTCCTGGTGCTGGTGCTGGTGCTGGTGCTGGCCGGTTGCCGCAGCGGCTGCAGCGGCCGCGGCGGCGGCGGCGGCGGCAGTGGCGGAGGTGGACGACCGCTTGAAGGCGGCCAGCCCAAAGTCGCACAGCTTGACGTGCAGCGACTCGCGCGAGACGATGACCACGTTGCGCGGCTTCACGTCGCGGTGCACGACGCCCGCCCGATGCAGGTACGCCAACCCGCTCGCCGCGCCCTGCACGATGGTGGCCAGCTCCGCCTCCGCCAGCATCGGCATGGCCTTGTTCTTCTTGCTCTTGTCGGCCTCGCTCGAGCCGTAGATGAACTCGTGCAGGCTGAGCTCGCACAGCTCCATGACGAAGGCCAGCGCTCCCGTCCGGCGGCACACGGAGGAGCCCAGCAGCCGCACCACGTGCGGGTGGTCCAGCCGCTGCCACCTGCGCAGCTCCGTCGAGAAGGCCACGATGCCGGCGACGCTCAGCCGCTGCGCCGCGAGCAGCTTTACTGCCACCAGCGTGCTGCGGCGGCCGCGAGACCGCAGCCGCGCGCGGACGACCGTGCCAAAGCTGCCGCGGCCGAGCACTGCCTCGAGCCGCAGCGCGTTGAAGGGGATCTCCGCCAGCTGCGACGGCTGCTGCCGCGCCACGTGGCGATGGGCGGACGCGTATGCCAGTGTGGACAGCGAGTAGGCGCTGCTGCCGTCAAACTCGAGGTCGTCGTCTTCTAGCTCCAGGTCGAGGTCGTCCTCCAGCGTCGAGCCGCCGGCGCTTGGCTCGGCGTCGGGCTGCTGATCATCCCGCCCGCTTGCTGCTGCTGCTCCTGCTGCTGCTCGTCGCCGTGGCTGCTTGAGCGTGGCGTACCGCGTGCTGACGCTGGCGAACCAGGCCAGGTCGGCGGTGACCATGGCGTCAGGGAGTTGCCCAGACATGGACAGTCATGCATGACCTGCGACAGGTCGACGCCGTCAGTCGTCGTCTTCGCCTTGCGCTCTTGCTGCTGCTGCTGCTGCTGCTGCTGCTTGGCGGCGGACGTGGACAGCTCTGCGTCGACGATATGCGACAGGTCAGCGGAGGTCGTCGCGGATGAATGCGGCAGAGGCAATGACGACGACGTGTCCGCGAGGTTGGCCGACGACCTGTTGTTGCTGCTGCTGATACTGCTCGTGGTGGTGGCACAGAGTCCACCTCCTCCTGGGGCGTCGCAGAAGCCGTGGACGCCTTGCTCGTCGCATGCTCGGCCTCGAGCATCGCAACAATCCACTTGCGGAAGGACGGCTGCTTGCCCACCTTCACCATCGACGGCTGCTGCTGCTGCTGCTGCTGCTGCCCCTCCTCCTTGTTCGGCTTCGCGTCGCTGCCACGCTTTCCTGCTGCTGCCCCTGCTGCTGCCCCTGCTTCTGCTGGCAAGGCCGGCAGTAGCCGCGGCAAAGCAGCGTGCAGCTTTGCCTGGTAGTGCTGCTCCACCGCGACCTCAGCGTGCGCAAAGCTCTTCAGCTTGTCCTTCTTGCCGGCAGCAGCAGTCGACACCGAGCCGGCCCTCGGAGCTGCATGTGCCTTCGCCCGTAGCGGCCTCACCTGCTGCTCCTGCCTCGCCTGCTGTTGCTGCAGCTGCTGCGGCGGCGGCGGACTTGTCATGGACCGCGAGGAGGTCCTCCACCGACCGAAGCAGCTGCAAGGCCTCGAGCGAGCTGGCACGGTCGATCAGGAGCGCGTCCAGCTCTGCGCGGGGGTCCTCCTCCGCCGCTGTCGCCGCCTGCTGCTGCTGCTGCTGTTGCTTGTCGGTCATCGTCCCCGACTCTGACGACGACGAGTTGCGCTTGACGAGGATGCGCCGCTTCAGGGCCATATCGGCCTGCGCAAGAAGGCTCTCCCACCAGGCGCAGCTGCGGGCTGCCCGCCCCCGCCCAGCTCCCCCACATGCTGTCTCACCTGCGCGAGCACGTCCTCGCCCTGGCTCTCCCCAGCTCCCTCCGCGGGCATTTGCTGCCCCGCGGCGATCATCGCTCGCTCGCTCGCTCGCCCGCGCGCTTTGCGCTCCGACTGCGGCTGCGGCGCCGCTTGCAGAGCGCCCGCCCGCCTGCCCGCCTGCCCGCACGGCGCGAGCGCGCGTGCGTCGGCCGCCTAGCGCTTGGCCAGCAGGTCCACCGCCTGCTCCGTCTGCTCCGTCTGCTTGTTCTTTGGCCTTTTGCGAAACAAACAAGCCAAGTGAATCCTGGAGTGAGTGAGTGAGTGGGAACGGCAGACGGTCACGACTTTGCCACAACCACCAGACACGTGCTGCCGAGGACTAAGACTGACGCGGCCCACGTCTCACTCGTGCAGTCTCACTCCTCCAACTGGCGGCACGCCTCCTCCCTCCTCTCTCCGATGCGTCGCTGAATCTCTCTCTCTGAGTCGAAACGGAGTCGAAACGGAAGGAAGGAAGGAAGCGATGTGGATCCCAGTGGATGGGGAGGAACGAGGCAGTTCGCGGCCCACGTGCATCTTCGCGGGCAGGGCTGGTCTATAAAGGCTATGAGCGAGCTGTGACGCGTAGACTGGATTTGGCTGGGTCCGTCGTCGCATCGCAGTTTCAGTGTGCATGGGTTCAGCACATGCTGCGCCATCCAGATGCTAGTGGGTCGCGATCAGCACCTGGACGCCCCTCCGGCGCTTCCGCACCTCTGCTTTCTCCAAATGACAAACGAGACATCCAGGTGCGTGTCTCGGAGTCGAGGGCAAGAGGAAAGAGGGAAACAAAGGGGAAAAGAAGAAGAGATAAAACTGCGCGTGCATTCCTGATGCCTTTCATCTGCTTTGGATGGTTTGAGGCTGGAATGGGGGCTCTACTGCAACCAACCATTGCCTGCCACACGCCTGAGAATGGGAGGAACTCCACGTGCCCAAGGCAAAGGTGGAGCTGAGGGGATGGACGTGGCCGCAGACTGCGACATCGAATGACGTCATTCTATTGGCAAACCACAGTCGATGGCGTCAGCTGTTCGCTGTTTTCTCCCAACGCTGTGTGTGAGCACTGTGTGAATGAACGCACGTGCGACGCAACTCGCAAATGTCCGATGCGAGCGAACGTTGGTCGGCGGTTGGCCGAGGGTTAATTAATTCAATGTATTGAATTAAATAAGAATCGAGAACTGGATTTGCATTCGCTCGGGCGGTGCAATTCCGGGCTATCTCTCTGCTTGCACATAGGCACGAAGGCATGTGCACCGAAAACTGCACGATGCAAAACGCATCCACGCTGTTTTTTCGCTGTCCATTTGCGACCGAGAAAAACGAAAGGGCACAGCAAGAGTCGGAGGCGGGAGAGCGAGGGATGGCCTCGAGGGATGCCGACGCTGGCAGCAGCAGCAGCAGGAGCGCCGGCAGCGCCAGCGGCGACGAGCTGGCCCTGCCTGCGCCGGCCCCGCCGCCTCACGTCAACAAGCTCTCCTTGGCCCCGCCCCGACGCGGTGGATGGTGGAGATGGCGGGAATGACGAGCTTGATGGGGATGATGGCGCTGACAGCGTCCGCCTCGACGAGAACGCCGGCGACGAGGAGCTGGACGCGGCAGAGCAGCGATATGCGCGCATCATCGCCAGTGGTGCCGGCTCAGGCGCCAGCAGCGCCAGCAGCGCCAGCAGCGCCAAGCAGCAGCAGCAGCAGCAGCGACAGGTGCAGCGACGGATGCACCCGCGGCCAATGCGCGACATCACCGCGGAGAGCGAGGCGCGGCTGCAGCGCCTGCTCTTCGGCGTTGACGCGCCGCCGCCGCCATCAGCTGCCGGTGCCGCCGCGCCGTCGACGGCCTCCTCCTCCTCCTCCTCCTCGTCCACTTCCTCTTCGGCGGCGGCGGCAGCAGCAGCAGCAGCAGCAGCAGATGCCACGCCGTGCAACGTGGACGGCAAGTCGGCGGAGGAGGCGGCGGCGGACGAGCAGCGGCGGCATCGCCGCGTGCGCGTGATGTTCTTGGCGGCCGCCGCGCTGCTGGTGCTGGCCGCCATCCTCGCCGTGGCGCTGCCTTGGCCCTGCTGGGCGGTCCTGCGGACAAGGGCGGCGTGATAGCGGTGACGCCAGCGCCGACCAGGACGCCGACCGTGGCGCCGAGCACGGCGCCCACGCCGCAGCCGACGCCGGAGGCCACCTGCGCGTACGCGAGCGGCGTGCAGGGCGGCGTGCTGTGCGAGTTCTCGTCCGACAACGTCGACGCGGAGGAGGAGGAGGAGGAGGAGGAGGAGGAGCAGCCTGGCCTGCGATGGCGGTGCCGCGACGCGTGCTGCAAGCTGCGCGCGGTGTCTCGCAGCGGTGCCGTAGCCGACTACCCGCTGCTCGACTGCGGCGTCGATGACAGCAGACGACGTCAGCTAGGGCTGCGACGACTGCAGCCGGCGGTCGAGCTGCAGGTCAACCCGGACTTTGCCAGGTGCGCGTCTCGGCTGCGGGAGGAGCTGCGCAACGTCGAGGACGGCGCCGACAGGGACCCGGCAGAGACGCTGCTGGCGCTCGCCGTGCGGCGCGCCTGTCCGCCGCCGGACGGCGCTGCGCGTCTGCGGCCGCTCGCCGCGCAGCGCTACGTCCTCGGCGCCGCGGATGGCGGCGGCGACGGCGGCGCAGACGCCGTGGTCGCGCCGGACGAGTCGCTCTTCAGCCAGGTGCTGCTGCCGCTGGAGCTCGCCGTGCGGCCGCTGGCCGGTGGCCTCAGCGTCGCCGTAGCGGCTCGACCAGCCGCAGCGTCTCGCCGTGGTGCAGGACCAAGGGGTCGCGTTTGTCCCGTGGGGACCAGGCGAATCCGACGGCACGGCGAACGCTGATTGGCGCGTTGAAGGCGAGGACGCCTCGCGAGTGGCCCTACGAATCCCCGGCAGGCGACTGTGTGCCGTGGGCGGCAACGGCGCGCCGCGGCTAGAGCTGCGCGAGGAGGAGGAGGCCGGCGAGCAGGAGGAGTGCTGGTGGGCGCTCGAGGCTCAGGGCGCGCTCGACCTCGCCGCGGTCGTGGTCTCACCCGAGGACGAGCTACCGCTCACGCATAAGCCGACGGCGCAGCCTTCGCAGCAGCCCTCGCAACGTCCCTCGCGGCAGCCCACTGCGGCGCCCAGCACGCACTCGCCCTCGCGGTCGCCCACGACGCCAGTGCCCTCGCAGTCGCCCACGCAGCGGCCGAGCGAGCAGCCCACGCTCGCGCCCACGCAGCGGCCGAGCAGGCAGCCCACGCTCGCGCCTACGCAGCGCCCTAGCGAGCAGCCTTCGCCCGCGCCAAGCAGGCGTCCCACCAAGGAGCCAACGTCCGCGCCGTCTACGAGGCCCTCGCGAGCGCCTACGCAGCGGCCCACGCAGAGGCCGACCGACGCGCCCACGCTTAAGCCCTCGCGGGCGCCCACGCAGCGGCCCACGCAGCGGCCGACCAAGCAGCCCACGCAGCGGCCCACAAAGCAGCCGACCGACGCGCCCACGCTGAAGCCCTCGCGAGCGCCCACGCAGCGGCCCACGCAGCGGCCCACAAAGCAGCCCACGCAGCGGCCCACAAAGCAGCCCACATCCGCGCCGTCCGTGAGACCCTCCCAGGGCGCCCACGGTGCAGCCTTCCAAGGCGCCCACCAAGCGGCCCACGAAGGCACCGACCAAGCGGCCCACGAAGGCACCGACCAAGCGGCCCACGAGAGCGCCGACGGCCAGGCCCTCCGCGGGTCCGAGCGAGGCGCCGTCGCCGAGGCCCACGTCCACGCCCACGTTCAGGCCCACGGACGTCGCGCAGCCCACGGAGCGGCCCACGTCTAGGCCGACGGACCAGCCCACGACTAGACCCACGGACCAGCCCACGGTCAGGCCCACGGACCAGCCGAGCCGGAGGCCCACCGAGGCGCCCACGTTTAGGCCCACCGAACAGCCCACGGCCAGGCCGACCGCGGGCCCGAGCGAGGCGCCATCGCCGAGGCCCACGTCCATGCCCACGTTCAGGCCCTCGGGCCAGCCCACGCTCAGGCCAACAGACCAGCCCACGTTGAAGCCCACGGACCAGCCCCACGCTCGGGCCCACGGACGAGCCCACACGCGCGCCGATGGAGCAGCCCACCGTCCAGCCCACGCGCACACCCGTGCAGCAGCCCGTGGAGCAGCCTGTGGAGCAGCCTGTGGAGCAACCAAGCGCTCAACCGTCGGCTAGGCCAACAAGTGCGCCATCACTGCGGCCTACCGAGACGCCCACGCAGCGGCCATCGGAGGCGCCGCAGACGACGCCGGAGGCCCCCCAGCGAAGCGCCGCAGACGACGCCGACGCTGCAGCCCAGCGAAGCGCCCACGCCGCAGCCCACCAACATGATTATCGTGCGCACCATGTCGCCGACCACGGCGGCGCCCACGCCAGAGCCCGTGACCGCGCCCTCGCCCGCGCCCATGCGGCCCGCCAAGAGCTCGTGCAGCGACCTGCGCACCGGCGACGGCATCTGCGACTGCAACTGCCCAGGCCAGTGGGACGTCGACTGCGACTTTCTGTCCCCGACGTTCGCGGACGTGTTCTTCTGCCACGACCTGGTCTACGACCACCAGCAGCGTCCGCTGGACCTTATCGCGTCCAGCGACTATGCGCCGCGCTGCCAGCGCTCGCTGGCGGGCAGCTCGTGCTGGTTCGGCGGCTCGCAGGTGCGGGCTGCCGTGGGCGTGACGGACTCGTTCGCCGCCGCCGAGCCACTGGGTAGGGCTTGCGCGCTGGACGACCAGTGCGAGGTCATGGTCGACGACCCGCGGGCGGAGCGTGCGAGAGCTCACGGCCACGGACCAGGCGAACTGCAGGAAGGCGTGCAAGCAGAGCGATGCCTGCTGGGCGTTCCAATGGGACAGGGACGTGGAGCTGTGCTGGCTGGTGCTGCGCGATGGCGTGGTTGGCTGTCCGGGAGATGACCGCGTGTGCCGCGTCAAGGAGGATCTGTGAGCTGACTGATGCGGGATCATCATAGTAGGAAAGGAAAACAGTTGTTTGTTGTGCGGCTTGCTGCTTTTAAAACAGCAGCAGCAGCAGCAGCAAAAGCACTCGAGTGGTACTCGTGAAGTGAAGGTGGGGCATCCGCTTGGAGTGAAACGAGAACGTTCCACGGAACGCAGGTCGAGAAAAAAAAATAATAAAAATGTGGAGTGTGGCACACTCACAGGTGTGTGCTAGGGTGTGTGCCATGTATGCCAGGCGCAGTCTGTTGCAATCGTTGCAATCGCAACGCATTCCCCCCCTGCAACAAGGTCGACGAGTAGGGGAGGCGCAGGCGGAGCTGGCGGAGCTGGCAGCCACCCAAGCTGCGGCGCGTCCTCGGTCGGGCCCGCAGGCACCATGGGCGACGCGGTCGGCGCAGTGCTCGACGCGGCCCGAGGGCGACCTGTGCACCGTGCAGCAGCTGCTAGAGCTGAGCCCCGGTCTGCTCGACTGCCGCGACCCCACCTCAGGCCGCACGCCGCTCATGAGCGCCTGCGCGGCGCAGCAGGCGCACGTGGCGCGCTGGCTGGTCGCGCAGGCGCCGACCTGGAGCTGCAGAACGCGCACGGAACCACCGCGCTCACGCTCGCCTGCCAAGGGCCGCAGCCGGGCACCGCGCAGCTGCTCCTCGCGGCAGGAGCGGACCCTGGGGCGCGGAACCGGCAAGGAACCACGCCGCCATGGTCGCCTGCGACGGCGGCGGCGCCCTCGCCACGGCCGCGCTGCTTCTCGACAGCGACGTCGACGCGGACGCGCAGGACGAGAAGGGCTGGACGGCGCTCATGCTGGCCTGCTTTGACGGGACCAGCCCGAGTGGCCGAGCTGCTAGTGGCCCGAGGCGCGAACGCCAACCTGAGGAATGCCTACGGCTACACCGCCCTCATGCTGGCCTGCTTGGCACGCGGGCACCGCGACACGGCCGCGCTGCTCGTCGCCAGCGGCGCCGAGCTGGACGTGCGCGACAAATGCGGGCGGACCGCGCTGCTGCACGCGTGCCGGCACGGCCAGGGCGATACCGCCGCGCTGCTGGTCGCGAGCGGCGCCGAGCTGGACGTGCAGGACAGCAGAGGTTGGACGCCGCTCATGTTTGCCTGCCGGCACGACCTGCCGGCCGTGGCCAAGGCCCTCGTGGACGCGGGCGCCAACTTGGACCTGCGCAGCGAGCAAAAGGGCGGCACGGCGTTCATGTACGCCTGCCAGTTCGGGCAGCTGGACACCGCAAGCTGCTCCTCGACAAAGGGCCGAGCTGAACGCGCGCAACAAGCTCCCTGCACTGCGCTCATGCTCGCCTGCCGGCATGGCCCACCGCCACTGCCGAGCTGCTGCTGGACAACGGCGCAGAGGTCGACCTGCAAGAGGACAAGGGCTGGACGGCGCTCATGTTCGCCGCCGCTTTCAGCTCGCTCGAGCGTCAAGGCCGTGTACGCCGCGGGCGCCGAGACGGGCCTGCGCAACGAAGGCGGCCGCGACGCGTTGGGCGAGGCGAGGCTGCGCGAGCAGTGCGGGGGCGTCGTGGCCTTCCTGGAGTTCGCGGTGGACTCCGACCTCGCCAGAGTGCTATTGGAGACGACCCAGAGCAGGGCGATCGTGGTGGCCTTCTGGGACAACGACGTGCGGGCTTGGGAGGTCGCCAAGCGGCTCGACGAGGACGAGCTGCAAGAGCTGGGCGTGGACCAGCCCGCCACGAGGGCCACGGTGCGCAAAGCGCTGCAGCGGCGAAGGCGCCGGCCAACCTCCAGCGCGGAGAGAAAGTCGCTCATGAAGCGGATATCGCAGCGGCTGTCCGGCAGGCGCAAGGTGTAGTTCGCGCCGCAGCCACCGCGGGCGTCGCCGCCGTCTGTATCGCCGTCCTTGAGCTCAACCAAAAGTCCTACTAGCTAGCAAGAGTCAACCGTGACATGAGTATGGTGCGAGCGCCGCAAAAGACCTTTTGCTTCCACTACGGCAGTTCCGTACTTTTTTAACGATTCCTCGCTTTAGAGAACATATTTATTTACAGAGGGACCACTATGGTTCATCTCGTATAGTCCAATGGTTAGGATACCTCGCTCTCACCGAGGAGATCCGGGTTCAATTCCCGGTACGAGATTTTTTTGTTTTGTTTTGTTTTGTTTTGTGGCCATGAGCCTGTTTACGATGTGGTACCGTACCTTCGGCGCTGCGAGCCGGAGCGCGAACCGCGACCTCGGTCACGATGAAAGTCCTCTTGCCGGTGATGGGAGTTGCCAACGCACAACTAATGCACAACCCGAGCAAGGGTTGCTCTTGCCTCGGCAACTCTCTGCCTCGGCAACTCGACGCGAAAGCCGACCCACTGCGCTTGCTCTGGCGTGTCCAGTTCGCACACCAAAGCCTACCTCTTCAACTCCGACCGCACCTTCGCCTGCCTCCGGTTCGCCTGCCTCCGGTTCGCGCGTTGCCGGCGTCCAACGCGAGAGCTGCAGAGCCCCAAGCTACAGCAGTAGAAGAGCAGACCATGGTCATGATGGTCCGCATGCTGCCCGCGCTGCTGGTGGCCGGGCTGACTGGCTGCGCGGCTGGACAGTTCGAGGTGCCCGCGGCGTGGCGGGACGGGCCTTGCGCCGACGAGCTGTACAACGACGGCGTGTGCCACTGCGGCTGCGGCGCGCCCGACAGGGACTGCGCGGCGTCGTTCGACAACGCGGTGTGCGGGCCCAACGGGGTCGAGTTCGAGTTCTCGTTCGAGACCTGAGGCGGACAGCAGCTGCCCCACGGAGTACATCGTCGACGTGCCCGGCTACTGGACCTGCTCGCGCAAGGAGTACTTTCAGCTCGTCGACGACTTTCAGGTCTTGCGAGTGCAACCGCTGCGGCGGCCAGAGCTATGGCTGCACCCTGGACCCGGCCCGGTGGAGCAGCCCGGTCGGGACGAGGGAGGCGGCCTGCTACACGTCCGTGTCGTCGTTCACGCTGGTGTCGTCCTGCGCCGACTGCGGTCCTAATGGGCCCATTGACCCGCCCGAGGACATTCTCGCAGCTTTGAGAATGTCACGACGGCGGGCTTGGCGGTCATCATCGGCGGCAGCGTCGCCCTCCTCTTGGGCATCTGTGTGTGCTGCTATTGCTGCATCTCTTACAAGCGCAAGCAGAGCGAGCAGACGCGCCTCTTGCAGCAGATGATGCTTCCCACAGATGGGCGTGAGCCCGCAAGGGGACCTGGAGGCCGGCGCCCACCAGCAGCCCAAGAAGCTTGGCACTGATAAGGCCAAGGCCGCGGCAGCGGGCATTGCGGCTCGGCGCAGCGCGGCGGCCGTGGGAGCGGCCCTCTCGGCCGAGGAAAAGGAGAGCAGCGGCGGCGGCGGCGGCGGCGGCGGCGGGCGGGTGTTGCGGATCGTGCGGCTCCGTGATGGACTTTCTGCTGGACCCTGGGCTTTTTGACCAGCAAGGCCGAGGCCAAGGCCACCAACTACGTGGTGGGCAAGGCGGACGAGAAGCTCGGCCTCGGCGGCGCGCTTAAGGACCTCAACAAGGCCGGCGACGGTGAGGACGACGACGAGGAAGAGGAGGAGGAGGAGGAGGAGGAGGAAGAGGAGGAGGAAGAGGAATGAGTCACCACCTGCGTTTTTTTAGTCTCTTTCCACTTGCGAGTTGAACCTCAAACTCGCTAGCGCTAGCTGCCAAGCGGGCCAGCCTCCCCCTGGCGGCGGTGGTGGTGACGGAGGAAAAGGAGGAGGAGGACGTACGGTTCGCCAGGTCCTTGCTCTACGCGGCGTTTCCGTTGACTTCCTCCACTAGTCGCCCCAGACGTCAAGCAAGCGCTATCCAAGCAAAGTTGCCCGGATATGGGCGATGCTGATCGTCAGATGCGTTGGAGGTGGTCGTCCTCCGACACGTCTCTGCAGCTCAGCTCTGGGTCCTCCCTCTCGACCAAGGAAGCGAGCTCGAAGAGTCCATCCACCAAGCTCGGCCACCTAGCCGCGCCCACTGCCAACGGCTCGGGCTGCTCGGGTCAGCGGCTACGGCTGCAGGCTTGGAGGCCTGTCGCGGCCGCCGAACGGACATCGACGACGCGCCCCAGATACGCGCGCGATGCGCGCGGCGCCGCGGCTGTTCGCGCTCGTGGCGGCGCTTTGGCCGAGAGCGACCCCCGCGTTGGCGACCTTGGCGCAGGCAGCAAGCGCGGCACCGACAGTAAGCGCCTGCGAGGAGAAGGAGGCGGAGCGGGTGTTGTACAGCCCCCGGTGCTGCGCGAGCGCTTCGGCAGCCCTTGGTCGGTTCTCGACGCGCATGAGCACGTCGTGAACGACCACGACCGCGTAGAGGGATTGGAGGACGCCGGAGCGGCCAGCAATGGCAGGCTGCTGTTCTTGTTCGGCGGCAAGGACCGGTTTGGCGTGCATGGCCGCGGGCATCTCTTCGTCCCGGACGCATGCGAGTGCCTGGATCGGGACGGGGGCGGCGCCTGCGACACCTGCGACGCCGAGGAGCGCGTGTTCGGCGTCTGGTACGCCGCCACACCCGCCAACTACACCGGCCCGCGTCCATCGCCACGCGAGGACCTCTTCGTCGTGCACCTCGCCGACGACCTCTTCCTCGTCGCCGGCGGCGTGCAGGCGGACCGCATGGACCTCTGGAGCTACGACGCCTCGGAGCGGCGCTACGCAGCGCTGCCTTCGGCGCCATTCCAGGGCCGCAAGGACATGGTGGCGGCGTCCATGCACGACCGGCTGTTCATCATGGGCGGCACCGACCGCAACAGCGACGAGATCAAGAACGACGTCTGGTACTTTGATTCGCTATCCGCCGAGTGGACGCTCTTGTGGCAAGCCGACGACGATTGCCTCGCCAGCGCTGCTTGCCCGTCGCCGCGCGAAGACGCCGCCGGCGTGGCAGTGCCCAGCGCCGGCGTGCTGCTGCTCTACGGCGGCGCTGCCGTCGACGGCAGCTTGCTGGGCGACCTGTGGATCTTCTCGCCGCTAAACATCTCCTGGACGCGACTAGAGCTCGCAGGAGATCACCCGCCGCCAATGGAAGACATGGTGCTCGCCCTCGACGCGAAGCGGCAGCGCGTGATCATGCATGGCGGCAGCATCGGCGAGGATCTCGCGCCGCCAGGGGTGTGGATGCTCGACGTGGGCGACGAGCCCTCGCAGTGGAGCTGGACGCAGGTGCCGGCGGCAAGAGCACTGTCCGTCAAGGACCACGCAGGCGTCGTGGTGGGCGACACGTACGTCAGCGCCTTTGGCGAAATGGCGCGTAACGATGCCGTGCGAAGCAGCATCGTCATGCTCTTCGACCTCGCGTCCGGACGCTGCCCGAACGACTGCGTCGGGGAGGGCGAGTGCTTGCCGCCAGGGGTGTGCCAGTGCCCCGAAGGGCTCGAAGGCGTCAGCTGCAACGTGCTTGAGTGGACGGAAACGCCGAAAAACGTCTCACCGCTGGCCAGCGCGATTGTGCTGAGCCTTGGTCTGGTCCTCGTAGTGGCCTCGACCGGCATGGGCGTCGCCTTCGCGGCGTTTCGCAAGCGCCCTGCCGTGCACGCGGCTTCGCCAGAGCTCAACATCATTAGCTGCGCGGGCTGTGCGCTGGCGGGAATTTCGCTGGCGCTCATGTCGCTGTCCGCGCCGCTGCCGGGCGACGAAGACGGCGCCAAGAGCGCCACAAACAGGTGCTTGGTGGTGTCGTACTCGCTGCCGCTGGCCTTTGGCCTGAGCTATGGCGCGCTGCTGGCCAAGGCCAAGCGCGTGGCGCACATCTTTTCCCTTCAGAACCTCCTCAGCGGCTCCAAGGCGGTGCGGTATCCCACTAGATGGCTCTTCGCCGTGCTCGGCAGCGTCGTGGCCATGGAGATGGTGCTCGTCACCGTGCACGTAGTCAACAACCCCGTGCAGTTCCGCTGGGAGCAGGCCAACGCCAACGCGGACAAGATCGCGGGCACCAAAAACAGCCTCGTGCCCCTGTGCGCAGGCTCGGGCGATGAAGGCGTCATGATGCTCGTCATCGCCATCGCGAACGGCAGCGTCCTCTTCTACGGCGCCTATCTGAGCTACCTGACGCGCCACGTGCGCGTCTTCCTGGACAGCCGGGGCGTGGGCATGGCCATCTACAACACGCTCATCTTTGCGTTGCCGGCGCTGCTCGTGAGCTCGGCACTGCGCAAGCTCACGCCTTCGGGCGCGCTCATAGCCGCGGCAGGTGGCATCGTGCCCTCTGTGGTTAGCGTGATGGCCATGGCTCTGTTGCCGCCGCTGCGCTCCCGCAACCTGCCACGCGAGGAGTTGCACAAGCTCTTCAGCCTGCGCGTCGCCACCTCCTCCACGCGGCTGGGCCAAAGCGCCAACAGCGTGCACAAGATCCAACCAACTACTAGCGCCACGACCACCGCGCTTGGCACTGCGCACAGCCAGGGAGGTCTCGGCACGCCCGGGCCAGAGACTGAGACGCGCGAGACCGACCTGGCCACCGACGTCACCTACGGCGTGGAGCCCGAACCCTCGACACAAGCGCTCGAGTTCCAGCTCGCGCGCCTCGAGAATGAGGTCGAGGCGCTCCGGGCCCAACTGGCAGCAAGGCGCCAGCACGACACCTCTAGAGATAGCTAGCACGACAACATGATTCAATCAATCAATCAAGCCTACGGTACTCCTCTCCTTGCCAAAGACGTCACTTGCTCGCCTGGACATGCTCATGCAGCGACTCTGGCGCAGAGCTCGCCTCGCCCGCCACGGTACTGCTCGCTTGACTCGTGGCGGCCGAGGTGGCGTGTGCTGCATTCTTGTCGTCGTCCAGCAGTGGCGACAACTTGCGGTAGAGCCACGGCCAGGACTTTGGCACCCAGGCGTTGCTCATCATCATGGGCGTTGCTCATCATCATGAGCGTGAGCGTGTTGAGCCACAGATCAATCCCGTACCCGCAGAACAGGTAATAGCGCAAGTAGCTCCTATCCGGGTCCAGCTCGTCGTTCCACACGCTGACTAGCAAAGCCACAGTCTGCACGGCAGCGGTGGATACCACCTGCGCGGTCGAGAGCCAGAGGTTCTTGCGCGCCATGCTGCGCAGCAGCCGCACCTCGCGTTTGGCGCTGCTGCCGCTGACGCCGCCGCCGCCGCCTCTGGCGGTGCTGCAGTCGTTGGAGCCTTGGACGGTCTCCTCAACGCTATTGGCGTGCTGGAAGACCGGCAGCACGAAGAGCGTCAGGAGCATCATGCTGAGGCCAAAGTCACTGCAGACAAAGATCACGGTCACCAGGGCGCTGGGCTCGAGGGTGCACGACGAGTCAAAGAGGACGCGGCCGCGGAACAGGTACATGCCCAGCAGGACAAAGCACGGCATGCCTATCGTGACGACCTTTTCGGTGCCCCACTGGAGCAGCTTGTGCCACTTGCCCGCGCTCAGGCTGGTCGTGCGCGCGCGGATGATGAGCACCTGGTAGTTGCTCCACATCGTCGCGAGGTATGCAAAGGTGTTCGGTCGCGCAACGACCTGGCAGTACGTCACGGACTGCGACACGACGCCCACGCCCAGGTTGATCGAGTTGGTCGCCTGCTGCGCGACGTTGAAGCCTGCGTTGGCCAGCACCACATCACGACGCGCTTCTGGAAATGCACCCGCGTCGCCGCCTTGCGTCGTAGCCGTGCCTCCTTGCGGCGCAGTTCGTGGAAGCGCACGAGCATGGCGTAAAAGGCCCACACAAAGAACAAGCCCGTGACCGTCACAACACCTCGGGCCGTGGCCTGCGCTTTCAGGAACTGCTCGGGCGCCGCCACGCCCGAGTGCAGCGTCAGCCACGAGCTGCCGCTGCTGCTGCTGCTGCTGTGTTGCCCGCCATGTCCGCGGCGCACGCGCGCCGGCGCTCGGCGCTAAAAGCTTTGTGTGTCGTTGGCTTTCATGTTACGTTGTCGTGTGGTCGTTACGTGTCGATCCAGAGGGAAAAAAGTACGGTCAACAGCAACGAAAAGTACGGTCGGGCAACGGACGTACGTGCCGTAGTGGACCAGTCAGGAGAGGAAACAGGAAAAGACAATTCAGCTTGACGGCCATTCAGACGAGCGCGGACGACCCAGCGGGCTGATCAAGGGCCTGCTCGGACACGGCATGGTGCAGTTTCATGGGCGTCGTGCCAGTTCACAGAAACCCCGCCGCGTGGCGCTCTCCCGCGACTGCCGGGTGGAAGAGGCGGGCAGCGCGAACCTAGCCGGAGCGGGCACGCCGCGAGCAGCCAGTCTGCCATGAGCAAACTGTACTCTTGGTACCAGGCTGACTCTTCTCTTCTCCTTCTCCACGACGTACCTGATCGGAGGTTGGCGCCACGGCATCGGGCGAACAAGCTGGACAGCTCTATCGTGCTTGTGCTTCCTGGGCCGTGGCGGAAGACACAGACTCCTCCGGCACAAAGGACGACGTCTGCGCCGAGGACATGGGCGCGATGGACGCTATGGAGGCAACCTCGGGCGACGCCTTCGGGGACGCCTGCGGACGCGGCGCGCAGGAAGGGTCTTCCGCTTGCGACGACGTCGCCATCGTCGGCGCCTGTGAGCTGCCGTCGTGCTGCACCTTGGTGGAGCTGTGCCCGCCTCGGCCCGCGCTGTAGTTGTTGCGGTTGTTGCCCTTGTCTTCGTCCAGGTACCGGCTGAGCAGCGCGCGCAGCCGCGGCCAAGACTTGGGCACCCAGGCGTTGCTCATCATCATGAGCGTGACCGTATTGAGAGCGAGATCCACGCCGTACAGAGCAAAGCGCACCCAACGCCAATAGCTCAGCTCAGGGTCGTGCTCGTCGCTCAGGAAGGTCTGCGAGATGTTGCCGATAAGTTGTACGAAGAAGGTGGAGACGACTTGCACCACCGATAGCTTCATGTTCTTGACTGCGGTGCGCCGCAGCTTGGCCATCTCGAGGGACGCTTTGTTATTCCCTTCCGTGCCGCTCGACTGATAGGCGGTCTCAGAGACGCTCTTGAGGTGCTTCATGACCGGCAGCACAAACAGCGCCAGCAGCATGACGCTCAGGTTCAAGTCGGCCGCCATGAAGATGTACGTGACGATGGTGGGCAGCTCCTGCGTGCAGACAGAGTCGAATAGCACTCGCCCGCGGAACAGGACGAGTGACAGGACCATGATGCCCGGCAGCCCCGTCAAGGCCATGAGCTCGGTGGACCACTGAAGCATCTGATGCATCTTGCTGGCGCCCGCGCTGGTTGTCCTGGCGCGGATGGCCAGGACCATGTAGTTGCCTCACATGGCGCCCATGTAAGTGAATGCGCTGTGCTTTTGCGAAAAGTGACAGTAGGCCGGAGAGCGCGCGGCGGCGTCCACGCCAAACATGACCGAGTTCTCAATTTGCTGCATCACGTTGAACCCCGTGTTCACATCCAACCCACCACCTTCTTCTGGAACGCGATCTTGGTGGCATTGCGCCTCCCTTGCGCCTCCTGAGTCCGCAGCTCCCTGAACCTCGCGAGCATGACGATGAACGCCCAGAGAAAGAACAGCCCGGTGCTGGATATCGTCGCCCCAGCGACTTTCCGCGCCAGCAGAAAGCTCGCCGGCGGCGTTACGCCTTCGTGCAGCGTCTCCCACGAGCTGTTATTGCTGAACTGGCCCGTGGACCAGTTGCCGCCGCCCGTCTCGTCGCCCATCCTCGCTCAATGCGGCTTCATTCGCGCGCCCCGCTGGTCGCGTCTGCCCGGCCCGGTTGCCCTCGAGCTCCTCCGCCGACCTTGTTACGGCTTTGCCATCGTGGCTTTGACCGGGTGCGGCCTTGGCCCGACGCGGCTTTGGCGGCGTCCTGGTACCGGGTACCGGTACTCTCTTATCTTCCGCGTCCTTTCCGCCTCTCGAACAGAAGTTGTGTCCGTTGACGCAGCTCGAGCGAGCGCCGCCCGAGCGCCGAGCGCTCGACCGCCTCGAAACGTAACCGGGCACTGCCGCGACAGCTCGAGCCTCACCGCGAGCTTTGCGTTCACGCGAGCGGGCAGCCCGCGCGCGCGTGTGCTTCCGTGCGGAATGTAAGTGAGAATCGACAGGCGCCTCTCGATGGAGTACGACTTGCAAGACTTCGAGGCGTTGTGTGGCTCGACGGTGGCGACAGACGGACTGCTTGCTTGCTTGCTTGCTTGCTTGCTTGCTTGCTTGCTTGCTTGCTTGCTTGCTTGCTTGCTTGCTTGCTTGCTTGCTTGCTTGCTTGCTTGCTTGCTTGCTTGCTTGCTTGCTTGCTTGGTGATTGCCACCGAAAAGAAAGTACGGGCAATGGACGTACGGGCGATGGACGTACGTGCCGTAGTGGACCAGTCAGGAGAGGAAAGAGGAAAAAGACAATTCAGCTTGACGGCCATTCAGACGAGCGCGGACGACCAGACTGGCTGATCAAGGGCCTGCTCGGACACGGCATGGTGCAGTTTGTTTGGCGTCGTGCCAGTTGACAGAAACCCTGCCGCGTGGCGCTCTCCCGCGTCTGCCGGGTGGAAGAGGCGGGCAGCACGAACGTAGCCGGAGTGGGCACACCGCGAGCAGCCAGTCTGCCATGAGCAAACTGTACTCTTGGTACCAGGCTGACTCTTCTCTTCTCCATCTTCTCCACGACGTACCTGATCGGAGGTTGGCGCCACGGCATCGGGCGAACGAGCTGGACAGCTCTATCCTGCTTGTGCTCAGTCCTGGGCCGTGGCGGAAGACACAGGCTCCGTCGGCACAAAGGACGACGCCTGCGCCGAGGACATGGGCGCGGTGGACGCTATGGAGGCAACCTTGGGCGACGCCTTCGGGGACGCCTTCGGACGCGGTGCGCGGGAAGGGTCTTCCGCTTGCGACGACGTCGCCATAGTCGGCGCCTGTGAGCTGCCGTCGTGCTGCACCTTGGTGGAGCTGCGCCCGCCTCGGCCCGTGCTGTAGTTGTTGCTGTTGTTGCCCTTGTCTTCGTCCAGGTACCGGCTGAGCAGCGCGCGCAGCCGCGGCCAAGACTCGGGCACCCAGGCGTTGCTCATCATCATGAGCGTGACCGTGTTGAGAATGAGATCCACGCCGTACAGGGCAAAGCGCACCCAACGCCAATAGCTCAGCTCAGGGTCGTGCTCGTCGCTCAGGATGGTCTGCGAGATGTTGCCGATAAGTTGCACGAAGAAGGTGGAGACGACTTGCACCACCGATAGCTTCATGTTCTTGACTGCGGTGCGCCGCAGCTTGGCCATCTCGAGGGACGCTTTGTTATTCCCTTCCGTGCCGCTCGACTGATAGGCGGTCTCAGAGACGCTCTTGAGGTGCTTCATGACCGGCAGCACAAACAGCGCCAGCAGCATGACGCTCAGGTTCAAGTCGGCCACCATGAAGATGTACGTGACGATGGTGGGCAGCTCCTGCGTGCAGACAGAGTCGAATAGCACTCGCCCGCGGAACAGGACGAGTGACAGGATCATGATGCCCGGCAGCCCCGTCAAGGCCATGAGCTCGGTGGACCACTGAAGCATCTGATGCATCTTGCTGGCGCCCGCGCTGGTTGTCCTGGCGCGGATGGCGAGGACCATGTAGTTGCCCCACATGGCGCCCATGAAAGTGAATGCGCCGTGCTTTTGCGAAAAGTGACAGTAGGCCGGAGAGCGCGCGGCGGCGTCCACGCCAAACATGACCGAGTTCTCAATTTGCTGCATCACGTTGAACCCCGTGTTCACAGCATCCAGCCCACCACCTTCTTCTGGAACGCGATCTTGGTGGCATTGCGCCTCCCTTGCGCCTCCTGAGTCCGCAGCTCCCTGAACCTCGCGAGCATGACGATGAACGCCCAGAGAAAGAACAGCCCGGTGATGGATATCGTCGCCCAGGCGACATCCCGCGCCAGCAGAAAGCTCGCCGGCGGCGTTACTCCTTCGTGCAGCGTCTCCCACGAGCTGTTATTGCTGAACTGGCTCGTGGACCAGTTGCCGCCGCCCGTCTCGTCGCCCATCCTCGCTCAATGCGGCTTCCTTCGCCCGCCCGCTGGTCGCGTCTCCGCCCCGGTCGCCCTCGAGCTCCTCCGCCGACCTTGTTACGGCTTTGGCAGCGCGGCCGGGCGCGACTTTCGCCAGACGCGGCTTTGGCGGCGTCCTTGTACTGGTACTCTCTCATCTTCCACGTCCTTTCCGTCTCTTGAGCAGGAGTTGTGTCCGTTGACGCCGCTCGAGCGCCGCCCGAACGCCGAGCGCTCGGCCGCCTCGAAACGTAACCGGGCACTGCCGCGACAGCTCGAGCCTCACCGCGAGCTTTGCGTTCACGCCAACGGGCAGCCCGCCACGCGTGTGTGCTTGCGTGCGTAATCGGAGTGACAATCGACAGGCGCCCCTCGATGGAGTACGACTTGCAAGACTTCGAGGCGTTTTGTGGCTCGACGGTGGCGACAGACGGACTGCTTGCTTGCTCGGTGAGTGCCACCGACTTTTACTGGTACGGTACCGGTACGTACGTTCGTTCTCGCACATGGCTGGCCTCACATGTCAAGTGGCAGCTATGCCCAGAGGGGCCCGGGCGTGTTTAGCTTGCTGCCCCCGGCGGCACTGCGCTGCGCTGCCGGCTTCTCGAGACGCGCAGCCGCTGCTTCAACTCGGGCGCCCAGGCGCTGCTCGTCATCTTGCAAAGGCTTGGTTGTGACAGCGCTGAAAGCTCCGGCTGGACCTGTACTAGCTAGTCGGCGTCGGAACAAGGTCTGTGGAACGAGACGAGTTAGCGAGCTAGTGAGCTGCACGGCAATCGCGGGCGACGGTCTGCGCGCCAAGAGCTTCCAAAATGCGCGTTCCCAGGACAGAGCCGCTTCTCGTTGTCAATGCCTACAGCCCAGGACCCGCGCCGGCCGCCGCAAAGACGGGTGCGTGCGGCATCGGTGGGCAGATCATGTCGACCCTGGAACATGAAGATCGGCATGGTCCTGATGGCGGGCAGAGCGGTCAAGCTAAGTAGGATTCCGTGGCCGGCCGCAACAGGTGTTGCGCCTTACTTGCCCGCTCGCGCTGGTCTAGTTGGCCAGCTGACGGGCATGTGAGAGTCAGTCAGTACGTCAAAGCTGTGCCGTAGTAGGCTATTCGAACTGCGCGAGATCGAAGGCCACCCGACCAAGTTTGCAGAGACTCACATTTCCTTAGCTGACTGAGCGCGAGGCCTTGCCATTCGGGTTGATGATCTCAGACGTGTTCATCGTCGCCGAGCTGCTGTCCGTGTCCTGCACCGCGTTGCCACCGCGCTGCCGATTGCCGACCTTGGACTCGTCCTTCGTCGTCCAGGTACTTGTCCAGGAAAAGGCGTAGCCGTGGCCACGACTCGGGCACCCAGGCGTTGCTCATCATCATGAGCGTCACCGAGTTGACCCACAGGTCGACCGCGTACAGCGCGAAGCGCACCAAGCGCCAAAAGCTGAGGTCTGGGTCGTGCTCGTCGCTAAAGGCCGTCTGCGAGACGGCGCCAATCACCTGCACAACAAAGGTGGAGACGACCTGCACCGCGGACAGCCGCATGTTCTTCACGGCAATACGCCGCACCTTGTGCGCGTCCCGCTCCGTCTTGGCGCTGCTGGCGCCGCTCGCGGCTACGCTGCGGAGGTGGTGCATGACGGGCAGCACAAAGAGCATCAAGAGCATCAAGCTCAGGCCCGAGTCGGCCAGCGTAAAAGCGAACGCGACGGCGGTGGGCAGCTCCTGCGTGCAGATGGAGCTGAAGAGCACACGTCCCCGAAACAAGAAGACTGAAGTGAGCATGATGGCAGGCAGGCCGGTCAAAGCTAGAACCTCTGCAGCGCGCTGCAGCAGCTGGTGCAGCCTGCCCGCGCTGGCGCTGGTCGTTCTGGCGCGGACGACGAGGACCATGTAGTTGCCGAGCATGGCCCCGCGTACGTGACCGCGCTGTGCTTTTGCGAGAACTGGCAGTACACCGTGGAGCGCGCCGCGGTCGGCACAGTGTACATGACCGAGTTTTCGACGTGCTGCACGACGTTGAAGCCGATGTTGACCAGCATCCAGCCCACGACCTTCTTTTGGAACCCCAGGTCGCTGCAGTTGCCTTTGTGCGCTGATGACCGCCGCAGCTCGACGTACCGCTGCAGCATGACCACGAGGGCCCAAAGGTAGAACACGTCGCTGGCGAGTACGAGGCCCAACGGGCGTCTCGCGCCAACAGCGCGCTTGCAGGCGGCGCCACGTCCTCGTGCAGCGTGAGCCACGACCCGCCGCGATCGGGCCAGTTGTCTGCCATCCTCCGCGCGCCGGGTATGCTCTAGCTCTTTAGCTACTAGCTAGAGCTAGCAAGCCAGCTCGCTCTGGGCACCCCGTGCGCCTGTCGTCGCGGGGAGTGCCAACGCATAGATCCTTGTTGTTCTAACTAAACACTACGGCAGATCCGAATCCGAAACGGACCTGGTCCCGGGTTCTCGTACCACACTGACATTCCATGTGACACGTGGTACAGGTCACAAGTGAAAAGGCAGGGCAACATCGCCTTGCCCAGCGTGTACCGGGTCTTACAGCTTCTCATCGGCCATGAGAACAGACGTGGCCACCAGCATGCCCGAGCTGTTGACGGACGCGTTGTTGCTGGCGCTCACGCGCGACGGCTTGGCGTTGGAAAACGCCATGTCATCGCCAGCGGGGTCCGCAAAGAGCGCAGACGTGGCCACCAGCATGACCGAGCTATTGTCCGCCACTTTGCCGCTTGCGTTGGTGTCGGCGTGGGACGTCGCACCCTTGTCGTCCTCAAGATACCTGTCTAGGAAGGCGCGCAGCCGACTCCACGACTCGGGCACCCAGGCGTTGCTCATCATCATGAGCGTCACCGAGTTGACCCACAGGTCGACTGCGTACAGCGCGAAGCGCACCAAGCGCCAAAAGCTGAGGTCTGGGTCGTGCTCGTCGCTAAAGGCCGTCTGCGAGACGGCGCCAATCCTGCACAACAAAGGTGGAGACGACCTGCACCGCGGACAGCCGCATGTTCTTCACGGCGATGCGCCGCATCTTGTGCGCGTCCCGCTCCGTCTTGGCGCTGCTGGCGCCCGCTCGCGGCTACGCTGCGGAGGTGATGCAAGACGGGCAGCACGAAGAGCATCAAGAGCATCAAGCTCAGGCCCGAGTCGGCCAGCGTAAAAGCGAACGCGACGGCGGTGGGCAGCTCCTGCGTGCAGATGGAGCCAAACACGACACGCCCGCGAAAGAGAAAGATGGACACGAGCATGATGATCGGCAAGCCGGCAAGCGCCACCGCCTCCGTGACGCGCTGCAGCAGCTGAAGCCTACCCGCGCTGGCGCTGGTCGTTCTGGCGCGGACGACGAGGACCATATAGTTGCCGAGCATGGCGCCGCCAACACCACGGCGCTGTGCTTTTGTGCGAACTGGCAGAACGTGGAGGAGCGCCCAGCGGCTGCTACGCCAAACATGATCGAGTTGGACACCTGCTGCATCACGTTAAAGCCGATGTTGACCAGCATCCAGCCCACGACCTTCTTCTGGAACGCGATGCTGCGTCTGCTGCCCTGCTGGGTGCTCGCGCGACCGCCGCAGCTCGAGGTATCGTTCCAGCATGGGGACGAGCGTCCACGCGTAGAACGCCCCCGTGGCGGACACCACGGCCCACGCCACGTCCCGCGCTAGGAGCGTGCTCGCGGGCGCATGCACGTCTTGGTGCAGCGTAAGCAACAAGCTTGCATGATCACCGCCGCCCGCGGCGCCGCCCATGCCGTGCTGCGGCGAAGGCGGCGTCTGCCTTGGTGAATGGCGCGACGACGTCTCGTACTTTCGCCAACGGCTACGATACTACGGCATCGCTCTTCGGCTGGGAACGAGGAGGGGAGGCTCGGCGTCTCAGCGTCAGCTGCTGCTCCGCTCAACGGCTTACAGAGTTCATTTCAGGTTGAGTCAAGGTTTGGTCGAGGGCTCACCGCTACAGGCTGGACAGCAACGCCGGCTGCGCCGGTGTTCGCGGGCAAGCTCAATGCTGACGCCGCCGAGTTCCTGCCCGGCTGCACCTTGACGGTGGCGCGCGCGCCGTCGGTTTCGTCCTTGTCGTCCTCCAGATACCTTTCTAGGAAGGCGCGCAGCCGGCTCCACGACTCGGGCACCCAGGCGTTGCTCATCATCATGAGCGACATTGTGTTGACTGTGAGGGCCATGCTGTAAAGATGAAAGCGCAGGCAGCGCCAGTAGCTCAGGCTGGGGTCTTGTTCGTCGTCAAAGAAGGCCTGCGTGAGAACGCCAAAGAGCAGCACGGCGAAGGTGGTCACGATCTGCACAGCCGAGAGCTTCATGTTCTTCACGGCAATGCGCCGCAGCTTGAGCGTCTCTTGATCCACCTTGTCGCTGGCGCTGGCCGCCTTCGCGACGTTCCGGAGGTGCTTGGTAACCGGCAGCACGAAGAGCACCAGCAGCATCAAGCTCAAGCTCGAGTCGGCCATGGTGAACACGGACGTGATGGCAATGGGCAGCTCTTGCGTGCAAACCGCGCCGAAGAGCACGCGGCCGCGGAAGAGGATGGCTGCGGCAATCATGAGAATGGGCACGCCCACGAGAGCGATCGTCTCGGTTGCCCACTGAAGAAGCTGGTGCAGCTTGCCAGCGCCCGTGCTGGTCGTCCTGGCACGGATGGCGAGCACCATGTAGTTGCCCCACATGGCGCCCATAAGAAGAACGCGTTGCGCTTCTGCGCAAAGTCACAGTAGATCGCGGACTTTGCGGCGGCGGCGCTGCCATACATGAACGTGTTGAGGAGCTGCTGCATGACGTTAAAGCCTGTG
>JACDIV010000014.1:0-62500 GCA_022244645.1 Thraustochytrium striatum | reverse complement strand
CTCTGCCGGTCGATGACGACCACTGTCCTGCGCGTCTGCGGCGCCTCCCCGCACTGGACGCGTCTGCCGTCTAGCTCGCCCGTACGTGCTTGCGTCGACCCGCTACCGGCGCAAACAGCTACCATTCAGTCAGTCTCAGCATGCGTGTTCGGACTAGCCTCTTCTGCCTCTCTCATGGCCTGCCGCGCTGGATGCTGTGCCGAAGCCCGCGTACGCGTCGTCCCGAGACTACCATCGCCGCCGCCACCGCCGCCGCCACAACTCGTCTCTTGCCACCTCCCTTCGCCAATGTTCATTCATTCACTCATTCACCAGCCTGCTCTTCCAACACCAGCACTCCGCACCCCAGCTCTGCTCCGAGTCGAGCCCCGTGTGCTAGAGCTGGTGGACACCAGCCCCGCGCCCGCACGCACACCCCTCCGCTCTTGCCATCGCAGCCTCGCCCGTGGCGGCCTGTGCTCGCCCAAATCTCCTCACGATCTTGATGGTGAAAAGATCTTTCTTCGCCGAATCTTCGCTGACCGATCTGTGGACAGACTGGCTCCCGAGGAAGGGTCTTCATCATGGATCGGCTCCTGGCTGATCGCCCAACCGAGTTCTCGGCCGAGTCGTGCGCTCCTGTCGACGTGCTTCTCACAACAACAACAATGACCGACCACCAGCGCCACACGAGTCCACGACCTCCTCGCGCACGGCCATGAGAGTAGCGAGGCTGCCAATGGCCACCACGGCTACCTCCTTCGCCTCACCGCGGCCGACCTCTTCTCAGCCTCGCACTCTCTCCGTTTCGAAAGCGCTACACGACCCCAGGAATCAACCGTCTTGTCTCTGCTCGCGACCTCGCTCTGGCTCATTCTAACGCTTGCCCGTAAGTCTGCCGCCTCGATCGCCTGTGCCTCTTGTCCCATACCGCCTTCCGAGCCCTCCTACTTCACAACGCAAGACTCCTTCGCTCTCAACTCGATCCTCGTCTTGAAGCGCGCGCAAGTCGCCGACGCTGCTGTTCTTGCCAGACCAATCAAGCGCCGTGTCGAGATGATTGCCGCTCACCTCCACCCTCTACCCGGGCTCCTCGACCTGTTCACCGCCACTCTTGATCTCAACCTCGCCTCCCAGACTGACCAACCGCACCACCACAAGTGCTGTGTTTGTTCAACCACCTAGAGCAGCCCTTCGCCGGATCTCTGAGCTCTCAGCCGTGCCAATGCTCTGATCCACCTGTGCCACGTCCCCAACAAGCCTTCCGATCCACTCTCTCCCTCTCGCCACCGCCTGGCTTGCCCATGCGCTCTCGACAACTCCTCCTCTCGCCCAACTCAGCCACTCGCTCGTCCTCAGCGACGCCGCGCCACCGGCAAAGCCCATCAACAGCCGCTCCTGCATCCATTCGCGGCGTTCAACTCGTCTCCAGCCCCGTGCAACCCTTTCCTCTGTGGCATATGCCCACCCTCGACAACCTTCACGCTCTATGCTGCTCCTCGAACGCCGCACCACCACCCAAGGAGCGGCAGTGGCGCTGGCTGCCAACTTCACCTGCGTCCCGAGCCCCGCCGTGGCCCTGCACCTCGTCTGCGCTGCTTCTCAGGCCATCTCGTCGTGCCTGCTTCCAACCATTCTTCGTCTTCGCTGGCTTGCCTGGCCGTGTGCTTCTTTGCAATCACGCCATCGTTCACGCCACGCCGCTAGTGCAGCTCGCTGCCTTGGTCTACGTCACCTCCATCCCCGCCGCCTATCTGTCGTCCTTGCTTGCCCTCGTCCACTCGCTCTCCGGCTCTTCTTCTCCCTTTGCCACTGTCATCTCCTTCCAGCCGACCTCGACAAACGCCATGGCGACTCGACTCGGCTCGGGTGCCGTGCCTCTCCATCCTCGTCCTGCGCCACCTCAATCTCGTCCCTGCCATCCACTGCCTCCGATTCTCCCGCTAGACGCCCAACTCGACCACACCCAAGCAGTCAGATTGTTCTTGCAGCCGCCCAGGCAACCAAGCCTGCGGCCAAGCACCACGATGACCCGCACTCTATCCGTCGCGCCCCCCGCCAGTCCGTCCATCGCACTATTCCTCTCGCAGCCTGGCTTGCACGTGCGTGCGTTCAACCCTCTCCCTGGTCGCCCTCTTCTCGTTCTTGACACTCCAAGACGCGCGATCCGATCAGCAAGACGCGTAGGCGGCGCCTCATCTCTTCCATCGCGCCGATTCTAGCTCCACACACTCCTCGTCTGGCGCTACTCCGTCTCTTATTGCACAGATGGCCTCTGCTCCTTCTCAGCCCAAACAAGACCAAGCTTTCTCCTTTCTGATGAGCACGCCCTGGTCCATTGCGGCACTGATGAGCGAGCTCGCGGTCTCTGTCTCCTCTCCAACCCACCCTGCGCTGGCTTTCTTGCCCTCCTTTGGCGATTCTCTGCGCTCTGCAGCGTCACCTTGCCAACACAGAGACCCTTTCGTCGTCTGTGACGCTGCCAAGAGCGCCGAGAACAGCAAGCGCGTCGGCTGGCCTCGGATCGGGCATCTCTGCCTCCGCCTTGTGCTCTTCCGCCTGTTGGCCACCGCCTACTGCCTCGTGCTCACCTCTCGGAACAGCCAAGCCACACCCGAGATCTTCAACACTTTCACAACTTGCAACAACCCACAGCCCCACTTCTCGGCCCGCAGCGACAAACTCGCTTGGCGTCACCGCCTCCTTGGCCGGGTCACCATCGCACCTTTCCATGACCCTTCCACCCATCGCTCTTCCCTTGGCCGTGCCGCAAAGAGGTATTTTCCAGCACCGCCACAGCCACGCCAACTCCACTGCTCTGGGACACGCAAGAGGACCCACGAGAGACTGGAGTGCATTTCCCTGCTGTGACCGATGGTGACCGCCTTGTTATTAGCCCCGCAACGCCCCTGCCCTTCGCCACACCGCCTCCTCTTCACCCCAACTTGCTGTTCTCGGACATCATGCTCCAGCGCACCACGCAACCAAAGAATCCGCGGCACCGCTGGCGATCGTCTGTGCCCATGTCCCGAGCTCCCTAAAGACCCGCCTGTGTGACTTCCATCCGTCTGTGTGCCTTGCGCACGAGCCCTGCCGCCGACACGTTCATTCTCCGCCACTTGCTGACCTCGAGTTCGCCATGACCCACGCCGACGATGTCACCAATGGCCGCCTTGACAGCCTTCCCTGACCGTACATCCTGCTCATAATCGTGTTCTCGGTCCTCTATCCTTGCGTCTGCATGCCCTGCGACCTTGCTGACAACCATCCTCCATTTTTTTTCCCCAGCTCGTCAACGCCACGAACGGCGCCCAGCAACGCAACAAGACGCACTTGGCCGTGCAGTATCCTCCAACGCCTTTTGCCTCGACCTCCTCCACCCCTCCGTCTTGACCTCCTCCACCTCTTTGTCATCGCCTCTCTTGGATCACTCGCGACCAAGCCCAGCCAACGACCACCTCTGCCCTTCCAAGCAACCGCGGCGGCACAAGACCCGCTCGAGAGCCGGACCGAGTGCCGCCGAGCGCTACACAGCCTTCGTCTACCTGCGCCACGACGCGATCGTTCTCTTGCGCGCGCTCCGCCCCCACCATTGCTTGCTTATCTGCGTTGCTGGCAACATGTCTTCGAACTCGTCGCGCCACGCTGTGACAACGCTGCAGCCCGGAAAGCGCTTCTCCCACGCGCCCTGCCGGGCCCTGCCGTGTTTCCGGCCACGCCATTGGCCTCCTTGGTGGCTTTGCCCTCCATCGACGAGATCACCAGGACGTCCACCTTGGCCGTCTCCTTGCTTCCAGCCTTCAGACCGACCGGACACGCAGCGGCACTCCTTGCGCTCTTCCACCTGTGCCTTGAGCCATTCAAGCTCTCGAGGCTGCTTGTGGGCCTGCTCTCTGCCTTGCACGACGCCTGCGCCTTGGACGTCGTCGTCGGCTTCTTTCTTGCTCTTCGTCCAGCTTGCCAAGCCTGGCCGCCCCAGGCCAGGGCCGCAGCCCCATCAGATGGCTTGGCGTGCCGCTATTGGCACGGTACGAACCAATCCTGCTTCCAATGCCCGCGCCTTGCACTGGCTGGTGTCCGTCAATTCCTTTGCTTCTCCACCTATTCATCTCGGTCGTCGTGGAGCGTCTCAAGGGAACGCCTATCGCGATGAATGCGGCGGCAAGGACGATCGTGCACACCTCCACCTCCCTCTCGTGGCCATGAACGCCCTCGACGTCTCGTACCCGCCCGCCTTGCACCGTGGTGCATCATCAAAGTGGCCGCAATCGTCCTCATCCGCGTTGTCCTCCTCATGCCATGTCCAACCGGCGCCACAGTGTTCCAGGGCGTCGCCGAACTGTCGCAACACCTCGGCGCGCTCCAGACCCTGGTCCAGAGCCCAAGCACCCGGCCCCTTCGCCAGTTTGTCTCGCTTGGTCGCCGCTCCTTGGCCAAGCCCACCTCGGTGTCGACAAAGGCGACAAGCACCGCCGCGGACTTGTTGCCGCCCAAGCAACGAGTCGTCAAGCTGGCCAGTGACCGTCACCGCCTGCCGGTCCAAGCCCCATGCCGTCTCCTGCCCCTGCCCCTGCCCCTCTTGGCCCCCTGCGAGCCGTCACACCACAAGTCCATCAAGCCTGAACGACGACGACCATGACGAGCCCGCTGGAGAGGATCGAGCCTCAAGGAGCGACGAGGCCAGCTCATGAAACCGCTAGTCTAGCACACGGACGCGAGCGTTGCCGCGCTTTCTGCCGCGCTGCAGGCGCTCTTTGCCAGCCCAGAGAGGTCGTCTTCAGGTAACTCTTCGTCTCAAGCCTGTTCGACAGGTCGCCACAAGTGAATCGCGGAGCTGCGAGCCCGGCAGCAGTGCTTTTCACCTGTGTGTCGAGAGCGTAGGACGCTGCTCCGTCCTCTACCCTGCATCCTGGTGCCTCGGCGTGCGTTTCCAGTGTCCAAGGCCATGTAATTTCGATTTGGATGCTCTCCCGCCTGTCACATCGCGCCCAGAGCCCGGCGATGGACCTAGCGCCCTCTGCCCAGGCGAGGCCGCACCCTTCGTTGCGCTCCCTGCTCCCAGGTCTCGCTCCTTGCCGCTGATTCGCTTCCGCACCGTCACGGGCTTGCTGGCCTCGGTCGACCTACTCAGAGTGCGCAAGCCGATACGGCGCGCCACAAAGCTGTCAACTGGCCTCTCCACTCGTCCGACAAAGCAACCAAGGCCCCCAACGGGCCTCCCCGCCCATATCCTGGCCTCAGCGTGAGCTCTTTTCCGCTCCTCTGGGCAAGCATCAATTTCTTGCTCTCGCGCCTGTCACATCGCGCCCAGAGCCCGGCAAAGTGGCTGGCACCGTCGACCAGGCGAGATAGCCCACCGTTGCGTCCCATGCCCCTTGTACTCGCTCCTTGCCGCTGTGTCGCTTCCGCATCGTCACAGGCTTGCTGGCCTCGGTCGACCTGCTCAGAGTGCGCAAGCCGATACGGCGCGCCACGAAGCTGTCAACAGGCCTCTCCACTCGTCCGACAAAGCAACCAAGGCCACCAACGGGCCTCTCCGCCCGTATCTCGGCCTCAGCGTGAGCTCGTTTCCGCCGCACTGTGCACCCATCTGTTTGCTGCTCTCGCGCCTGTCACATCGCGCCCAGAGCCCGGCGATGGACCTAGCGCCCTCTGCCCAGGCGAGGCCGCGCCCACCGCTGCGTCAGCTGCCCCTTGTACTCGCTCCTTGTCGCTGATTCGCTTCCGCACCGTCACGGGCTTGCTGGCCTCGGTCGACCTACTCAGAGTGCGCAAGCCGATACGGCGCGCCACGAAGCTATCAACAGGCCTCTCCACTCGCCCGACAAAGCAACCAAGGCCCCCAACGGGCCTCTCCGCCCGTATCTTGGCCTCAGCGTGAGCTCGTTGCCGCTGCTCTGGGCAAGCATCAATTTACTGCCCTCGCGCAAGCCACATCGCGCCCATAGCCCGGCAAAGTGCCTGGCACCGTCGACCAGAGCGAGGCCGCGCCCATCGTTGCGTCTGCTGCTCCTTGTACTCGCTCCTTGTCGTTGTGTCGCTTCGGCACCGCCACAGGCATGCTGGCCTCGGTCGACCTGCTCAGAGTGCACAAGCCGATACGGCGCGCCGCGAGGCAGTCAGTAAGCCTCTCCACTCGCGCGACAAAGCAACCAAGGCCCCCAACGGGCCTCTCCGCCCATATCCTGGCCTCAGCGTGAGCTCGTTTCCGCTATGCGCAACCATCAAATTCTTGCTCTCGCGCAAGCCACATCGCGCCAAGAGCCCGGCAAACGCTCTAGCGCCCTCCACCCGATGAGGATGCGCCCACCGTTGCGTCCCATGCCACCAATACTTGCTCCGTGTCGCTGATTCGCTTCCGCACCGTCGCGGCTTGTTCTCCGCGTTCAACTTGCTCAGAGTAAACTAGCTCACACAGCGTGCCGTGAGGCCGTCAGCAGGCCCCTCCACTCGCCCGACAAAGCAACCAAGGTCCTCTTCCGGCCTCCGCGCCGATAGCTCGTCCTCTGCATGAGCTCGTTTCCGCTGCTCTGGGCAACCATCTATTTGCTGCCCATGAGCTAGCCACATCGCCCCAGAGCCCGACAAAGTGCCTAGTACCCTCAGAGTGAGGCCGCGCCCATCGTTGCGTCATCTGGTCTCAGTACTCGCCGCTCGTCGATCGCTCGCCTCGACACGGCGGCCAACTCTTCGCTCTGGCTCGCGCTGTACAGAGCGCCCAAGCCGACAAGCGAGACAGTCAAGCCGTCAAAGGCCGCCACCGCCTCCCCGCCGAGACCATCGAGCCTCCTGACACCTTTCTCGTCTTCTACCCTGCCTTGCTCGGGCGCGCGCGACCTTGTGTTCCGCCCAACCATCAACTTGCACTTCTCTCCTTGGACGCGCCACAATGCGCTACGGGCCTGGCAGACGGCCTCGCAGCGTCTGTCTTCTCGCAGTAGCTCCTAGCTTTGACCACCATCGCCGTTCTTGCTGCGGCCAGCGGCAAGCAAATAGGCACTCTTGATCAAGTAGCGTCGAGCCCAAATTGATCAAAATCAATGTGGACAGTAGGTACCATCGCATTGCACTTGGCGGTCTAGCACCGAAGGGCCCACGGCCTATGCGACACTAGCGGCGCCTCCGCTCACGTGCGGCGCCGCGATTCCAAGCAGCTGCTCGGTGTCCCAGCTCGAGAGGCGCTGTGCTCGGTAAAAAAAAAAAGATCCAGATCCGTTGTGGAGTTGGCGTTCGTGTCGCTTCTTTGTCAAGTCCTAGTGTTTTCGCTATACATTTCTCCTAAGGACTTCGAAATGAGTGGATGGCTCAAATGAGCACGAGCAAGCGACATCCGATCACAAGCGATCACACCACGGGTAATTCAAGCATCGGATCTCATCTGAACTCCGTAATTAAGCCCCGTAGGGCTCGTCTAGTACTACCGTGGGGGACCAGGTGGGAAGCGCGAGTGTTGCTTGTTTTTGCTCCGCCCGCACAGCACTCATTTTGGCTCTCCTGGTCGCTGCGCTTGCTTTTTCCCATTTTTGCTGCATGGTTCCACCAGGCTCCTTGACGGCATCTTGTCAGATTACCGGTACACAAGTGCGGTACCACTCGAGTACGCTCTTCCGGCTTGCTCGTCACAGGCGCCGCCGCCATCGCCGCTGCTGCTGCCTCGCGTGGCGCCACTTGCATCAGAGCGCTCGACGATCACGGACAGGTCCGCTAGAGTCAACAAAGGTCATGTTTTTTTTTACGGTCGGTCACAGGTCGGTGTAGAGATATACGGCGCCGGCGCTGCTGGCGCCAGTGTCCTCGGCATACGCTCCGACAGCTACCATGCCAGAGCCCGTGGCGACGGCTTGGCCAAAGCGGTCGTTTGCCACGGCGCCGAGCATCTTGTGCGTCTCGGTCCACGTGCCGCTGCTCGAGTCCAGCTCGAACACGTACGCCTTGCCCGCGCTCGTGCCGGCGTCATCCGCGCCGTATGCGCCCACCACGATCCGTGAGCCGTAGAGTGCAACGTCGTAGCCAAAGTAGTCGTTGCTGACGCCGTCCGAGGCCGCAAGCGTCGCCTCGAGCGCCCACTTGCCGTCCGAGCCACGCCGAAAGACGAGGGCAATGCCCGGGTACGAATCATCCGACCAGACGGACGTGCTGTGCGTGCCCACAACTAGGCGGTCGCCCGACAGCGAGACGCTCTTGCCGATCAAATCGTAGCCAGACTCGCACGCGTCGCAGGTCAGCGTGCTGGCCAGAGACCACGAGTCGTTAGCGTCCTTCTCATAGACAAAGATCTTGCCCGAGTCGCCGGCCCAGCTGCCCACGGCGGCATAGTCGCCATCAATGCTCACAGCATTGCCAAACTCGCTGGCGCTCTTGGACACTGTCTGCTGCAATTCGAACGTCCCGTCCGAGTTGACCTTGTAAAAGTAGGCGCTCTTGCCGGCCGGCGCCAACCAGAATCCAGTCGCCCGATGTCCACGGCATCGCCAAAGTACGCTTGCGCCTCGCGCGTGCGCTCTAGCGTCTGCAAGAGCTTCCACGAGCCGTCGCTCTGCTGCGTGTACACGAATGCCTCCCCGCAGTCGTTGTAGTCCTCGTGGTCGCCAAAGAAAGCGCCCACCACGGCGGTCGGCCCGTCGATGGCCACCTCTTCGCCAAAGTACGACCAGTCCGAGGTGAGCGGGTTTTCTAGCTCGTGCATCGTGCCATGTCGTCCGTGGACACGACGTAGGCCGCGCCCACGCCACTGTTGGTGCGCCGCGCCCACGATGACCAAGTCGCCGCTCACGTCCACGGCGTCACCGAAATAGGCCGAGCTGCTGGTGCCGTAGAGCGAGGCGCTTGGCGTGATCGTCGTAGATTCGAGCGCACGGTTGCGCAGGGCATTCCGCAACCCGGCGGCATCGACGGAGGCCACGAGGGTGCCAACCACGGTCACGAGCTTGCCGACGATCATCTCCCTGTTCTCCCTGTTCTTGTTCCTGTTCTTGCTGTTGAAGTTTGGGTTTTGCCCGCAAGTGCCAATGCGCCTCTCGATCAGCCACTCTCCACGCAAAACGGTGCACGAGGTAGGACGCAGCAGTATGCTGTGCTTCCATCGCGTCACGCATGCTGTTGGCCTCGCGCACGCCGAGTCAGCTGCGCTCCTGCAGCGTCGGCAAGCTGTTCAGTGCCACCCCGTGCCACACAGTCCCGACTCTTTTCACTCCGACCAAAGCCGAACTTTTTCTTCCCTTTCCCCTCCTCCTCCGAGCGCGTGTCGCTTTGGGCGCTGCAGAGGGGTTTGCCGAGGCACACCTCTCGGATGACGCCACCTCGACATGACCGACCAATCGTCTCGTTTCCCCGAAACCCTCGTCGACTCGAAGAAGAAGATCGAACTGACGATCAATCCAGATGGGCAAGCCAAGCCTCCCGCCTTGGCCGCAGCCGCCGCCTCCGTGGCCCGCCTCGCAATGCAAGACGCTGTTGCAAGTCTCGTGCGGCTACTGGTCGTTCGACTGTGGCGCCCTTCCTCGCTTGCGCCTGCCAGCGACAGCTGCGTGGCTCCCAGGCAATGCGAGCGCTTGCGAACGACCTGTTGCACGAGGAGCTCTAGCGATGAGACGGATGCGGCGCGCCCGTGCTTTTCGATGTGCGAAACAAAACGCACCACCGCCAAAAGATGATCGATCGTCTTTGGCCATCAAGCGCCAGCAGAATGCTCGCGTCTGCGAGATTCGACCCGGCACGCGGGCGCACGACGCATTCCACAGCAGAGGCCCACACGACCCCAGCTGTTGCAGCTGCAGTGCGCATCGTCGTTGAGCAAAGAGCAGCTGGATTTAGGTTCGAATGCACGCGTGCCAGCGTTCGGTCGATGCATGGCCAGGGCCAGGAGCGGCGAGGTGGACCTGTGGCTTGCAAGCGAGAAAAAAAGTAGAGAAATGAAAAAGGAATTCCACGCTCTTGCGCAGCTTGATTGATTGATTGAGCGCGACGACGTGACAGGGCAGCGGCCCGATTTACGGCCACATGTTGCACAGCCAGCGAGGAAAGCCTGCGGGCACGAAGACCTGGTTGTGGGCGCGGCAGTCGGTGCGGACGTCATGTCCTCGCAGTCGGGCGTGTCGGGGCAGGCGCCGCACTCGCCGCGCACGTATTCGCCGCAGCCGTCGCTAAAGCACGTGTCTGGGCAGGTCACTGCGCCACACTCGTACGAGCGGTAGTTGCATCGTACCTCCGCGATCGTGGGCGCCGGCGTGGGCGCCGGCGTGGTGGTGCAGTCGGGCGTGTCGGGGCAGGCGCCGCACTCGCCGCGCACGTACTCGCCGCAGCCGTCGCTAAAGCACGTGTCCGGGCAGGTCACCGCGCCACAGTCGTACGAGAGGTAGTCGCACGAGTCCTGGAGAGCACGCCTCTCACTGCCGATCCGCGCCGAGGCGCCAGGCGCGAGGCAGGCGAGGGCGCCGAGGATGAGGATCGTTTTGGTCATGCCGAGGTTGGTCATTCTACGGAGTGGCTTTTTTGCTTGCTTTCTTGGTGGTCTTGGCTGCTCTTGTTTGGGTTTTGCCTCTTGTCATTGCTGGTCGCACAAGGCAAGGCAAGGTGGCGTACTTGAATGCGCGTCCGTCGCGCAGCTGGTCAGCGCTGTTGGAGCTGCATTCCTCTTGAAGCGCCGGCCGCGCTCTCACTGCGTGGAAAGCATGATCGGGTTCAGCATCAGCCCACCTGGATAAAGTACCGGTACTTGGGGAGCGAGGATGCGTCTGGACTGGACAAAGTGAGGCCCCAGAAGTGACTCGTAGGCCGCTGCCCCATCTCCGTCTGATGCTGCTCTGGGGAGAGAGGCTGCGGGCCAGCATGGGCGGGGCTTCCCCATTCGAATTCAGAGCACAGCTGAAGAGCACGCGCAGCGGCAGGGCAGCAGGCTCTTTCAGCCCCGAGCCAGCGTGTCTCGTCGCCAAACGAGCGAGGAAAAATCTACTGGTTGCTGGACAGCTGGCTGTGCAAAGGCGTCGGGCTCAAACGTGCCAGCCAGCTCTCCTGCTGCGGGCGTGCGTGTCTCTGGCGGCTTGTGTGTCCCTGGTTCCAGGTCGGAGCTTGGGGAGCCCGTGTTGCCCGACTCGGACGCAAACTCCGATTGCGATTTAGGTTTCAGCGCTCGACAGCGGCGCTGAACCCACTTCTTCCTCGACCGAGCGAGCCTCCCAACGCCCGAGTTGAGGGTCGAGCCGCTGTGACGAGACCCCCCCTGCGCTGACTAGCTGTGCGACTGGGCTGCTCTGCTGCCTGGCCGCGAGGACCGTCGATCCACTTGCCAAAACCAAAACAAACAACGAGCAAAAAGCAGATCCAGAGCCCGGAAAGAATGACCAAGCCCAACGTCAGCAAGATGGCCCTCGCGGTGGTCGGCGGCCTTGGCCTGGGCGCTGGCGCCTCCGCGCTTACCGGCAGCGAGATGCGCGCGCTGCAGGACTCGTGCGACTACCGCTCCTACGACTGCGGCGCGGTGACCTGCCCGGACACGTGCTTTAGCGACGCGGCGAGTACGTGCGCGCGTGCGGCGCCTGCCCCACGACACCCGACTGCGAGGACACTCGCCTACGCCGCTGCCCACGCCGGGTCACGCCATCGCCGGTCCAGAGACGTGTGACTACCTGTCCTATTCGTGCGGAGCCGTGACCTGCCCGACCTGCTTTAGCGACGGCTGTGGCGATTACGTGCGCGGCGAGTGCGGCGACTGCTCGGACACGCCCGACTGCGACGACGTGGTCGAGGACGACGCCTGCACTGGGCTGGGCCGCGGTCGCTGCAAGCGCACCGACGGCTGCACGTGGGGCTTTGCCAGCGACTCTGACGACTCGCGCTCGTGCTTTACGGCGTGAAGTAGTGCTCAAGATAGAACGTAAAACGTAAACGCTGCCTGACCATGTTACCACACACGGCTAGCGGCGCCCGTCGGTTCCACAGCCCCCTTGGCGCCGGCCGGACCGGGGATCCAAACTGCTGGCCTCCGGACTAGTAGCTCTAGAGCACATCACTGTGGCCTACGTTGACAACTGTGAGGCTGTGAGGCCATTCGGAATGCAAGACTCCGAGATCCATCCAGCCCTAGCCTCCATTGAAGTCGGCGCGCTCGGGGCAGCCACGACACTTGGCAGCTCGGCGAGCTCGTCGCGAGGCCAGAGGCGAGAGCCATTGGCAACGTCGTTCGTCGCGAGGTCCGCTTCCGAAGAGCTCCGGCGCAGACGGGTAGCGCCAACGTTCCCGACGACGGGAGGCAAGCCGGAGTAGCAAGGTGCCTGATTGTGGACGCGTTACCCGCCCCTGACGTCGATGCTGGGCAAGGCCGCGGGATGCACAAGGTGCCGCCGGCGGAGACCGAGGGCGTGTGCGTGTGCAGCGGTTGGTGGGGAGAGAATAGTTCTTTCTCTTGGTTTTTCATTTCTTCTGATCTGCTTAAGCGACGACGCGCTTGAGGTCGCTGCCAGCTGCTCGACGGAGACCGGCGCGTTGTGCAGGTCCAGGCCCGTGCGCTCCCAGTGCTTTATCAGGTCGCTCAAGCTCCACACACGCTCTTGCCATTATCGAGAGTCACCGGGTCGACCACCTTGTCGCCCACGACGTCACCAGCCGGCTCAGACGCCGGCTCACGCGCTTGCGGAGGCTCTGCCGCCGCTTGATCTCGGCCAGCTCCTGCCACCTCAGCTCGGCGACCACTTGGTGCCGCTGCTGCCGCTGCCACTCGGGCCACTCGGCGAGCCACGCCTCGAACTGTGCGTCCGTGATGGCCAGCGCGTCCTCCTTGGCCGCCTCCAGCTCGGCGTCCTCGATCTTGATGTAGCTCGGGAAGATCATGGCCGTTGCCGCCACCGGCAGGTCGAGCGCCTCGCGGAGGTCGATCTCGAAGCGCAGATACACGCAGACGTCGTCCACCCAGCGCAGCGAGTCCACCTTGCGCTTGGCCTGCGTGCACGACCATGAGCCGCATCACCCTGCGCCCGAGGTCCCGCAGCTGCTCGGCGCTCTCTCGGGCCTTGGCGATCTCCACGACCAGGTGCATCTGGTTGAGCGCCCACACCGGCTTGTCGCCGCACGCGTCCAGCGAGTCGCTCATCCGCAGGAGCAGCTCCTCGTGCACGTGCTCATCGTCGCCAAAGAGCAGCTCGAGCACATCGACCACGCGCTTGGCGAGCGCCTTGCGCGTCTCGGCGATGCCAAACTCCTTGGCGTCGCGCAGCCGCGACAAGAACCGCACCAGCGTCGCGTCGTCGGCCCCCGTTGGCACAGCCGCGGCCTCCACCTGAGCCTCGCTGCTCCAAAATGCTGCGGCGTCTGCAGCGCTCGCAAAACCAGGCCTTGCTACAGCCTCGTCGTCAGCCTCGTCGTCAGACTCGTCCCCCAAGGTCGACGTGGAACCGGAGACCTGGCGCGTCTGCCTCGCGAAGCCACTCGAGCGTCTCCGCCGAGAGCCCCGAGCCGCCCAGGTAGATGTCGTGCGGATCGCCGTTCTCGTCCATGGGCCACTCGAGAATGCTGGCTGGTATACTCTCCAGCGACGTGCATTGCTCGAGCCAAAGGTCTTGACCGACATGCAGGTCCTCCGCAGGCTAGTGAGAGAACTGCATTGCCTGGCGTTGAGGTCACCAGAGACCCAAAGACCGGCTGGGAGACTCGTGAGCGCCGTGCACTCCTCCAGTTGAAGTCGTCCACCGACACGCAGGTCCTCCGGCAGGCTTGTGAGAGAAGTGCATTGCCAGGCGTTGAGGTCACCAGAGACCTGAATACCGGCTGGAAGACTCTCTAGCGACGTGCACCGCTCCAGCCGAAGGTGCCCTCCGACATGCAGGTCCTCCGGCAGGCTTGTGAGAGAAGTGCATCGCGTGGCGTGGAGGTCACCAGAGACCCAAAGACCGGCTGGCAGACTCTCTAGCGACGTGCACCGCTCCAGCCGGAGGTGCCCTCCGACATGCAGGTCCTCCGGCAGGCTTGTGAGAGAAGTGCACCGCGTGGCGTGGAGGTCACCAGAGACCCAAAGACCGGCTGGTAGACTCTCCAGCGACGTGCAGTCCTCGAGGTCAAGCCCGCCATCCACTCGAAGGCCATCTGGTAGACGACGAAGCGCTGTGCATCCACGAAGGTCCAGATCGCCATGCACGTGCAGGCCCTCCGGAAGACGAGTGAGGGCGGTGCACCCGGACAGGTTCAGCTGGCCACCGATGTCGGCGTAGCAATCAGACAGCTCGCGGATGGTTGTCCATCCGCCAAGCCCCAGACCACCACTTGGCCCAATGATCTCGCGCAGCGCCACCAGAAAGGCATCCATGTCCGCCTCGTGCTGCGCCTCCAATGCCGTGCACCGGCTCAGGTCGAGCGTGCCGCTGACGCGAAGGCTCGTCGGCAAGCTTGTCAGAGCCGTGCAGTCGCTCAAGTTCAAGTCGCCGCCCACAACGAGCCCGTCGGGCACGCTGGTGAGCTCCCGGCAACCCTTCAGCTTGAGTCTGCCGCTGACCTTGATCAGACTCGCGGGCAGGCTGGTCAAGGCCGAACAGCCCTCGAGATCGAGGTCGCCGCCGACGCTGAGGCCGTCGCCCACGCTGATCAGGGCCCGGCAGCCAACGAGGTTTAGGTCACCGCCGACGCTGAGGCCGTCTGGCAGGCTGGTCAGGACCGAGCAGCGGCCGAGATGGAGGTTGCCGCCGACGCTGAGACCGTCGCCCAGGCTGGTCAGGGCCTGGCAGCCAACGAGGTTTAGGTCACCGCCGATGCTGAGGCCGTCTGGCAGGCTGGTCAGGACCGAGCAGCGGCCGAGATTGAGGTTGCCGCCGACGCTGAAGCCATCGGGCACATGCTCGACGGCATCCCACCCGGCGAGAGAGAGCCCGGCCTCGGGCCCCAGCACCGTTGAAAGCCGCTCGAAGAAGGCGGCCATGTCGCCGCGGTGCCGCTCCTGCAGCGCCGAGCAGCGGCTGAGATTGAGGTTGCCGCCGACGCTGAGGCCGTCGCCCAGGCTGGCCAGGGCCTGGCAGCCAACGAGGTTTAGGTCACCGCCGACGCTGAGGCCGTCGCCCAGGCTGGCCAGGCCTGGCAGCCAACGAGGTTTAGGTCACCGCCGACGCTGAGGCCGTCGCCCAGGCTGGCCAGGGCCTGGCAGCCAACGAGGTTTAGGTCACCGCCGATGCTGAGGCCGTCTGGCAGGCTGGTCAGGACCGAGCAGCGGCCGAGATTAGGTTGCCGCCGACGCTGAAGCCATCGGGCACATGCTCGACGGCATCCCACTCAGCGAGAGAGAGCCCGGCCTCGGGCCCCAGCGCTGCTGAAAGCTGCTCGAAAAAGGCGCCCATGTCGCCGCGGTGCCGCTCCTGCAGCGCCGAACAGTCGTAGAGCTCGAGATGACCGCTGATGCTGAGGCCGTCGCCCAGGCTGGTCAGGTCCCAGCAGCGGCTGAGATTGAGGTTGCCGCCGACTCTGAGGCCGTCGCCCAGGTTGGTCAGCGCCAAGCATTCACTAAGTTCGAGGTTGCCGCCGACGCTAAAGCCATCGGTACTTGTTCGAGAACATCCCAGCCCTCAAGAGAGACCCCAGCCTTGGGCCCTAGCACCGCGGAAAGCTGCTCAAAGAAGGCGCTCATGTCGCCGCGGTGCCGCTCCTGCAGCGCCGAACAGTCGAAGAGCTCGAGATAACCGCTGACGCTGAGGCCGTCGCCCAGGCTGGTCAGCGCAGAGCAGCCCGTCAGGCTCAGGGTGTCGCCGACCACGAGTCCCTCTGGAAGCGCAGTCAGTGTCGAGCAGGATGTCTGATCAAGCCAAAGGCTCCTGCGCACTATCATCCCAGCGGGGGCCAGCCCGCGCTCAATCAGCTGCCGCGCCTCACGTTCGTCGTCGGCCTCCGACTCTAACGCCTTAAAGGCTTGGATGATCTTGTCCCTCTGGTCGAAAATGGCAACGCCGACGCGCCGCAGATCAGTGTGCGAAAGTCGTCTACAGCGGGAGAGCGTGCTGTACCTCGTCACGATCGCTTTGTAGTACTGACTCAACGCGACGCTTTCAAGCACCTCCTTGATCGCCGCTTTCGCATCCACTTGGACCGCGCCGCCAACCGGCTCTGCGCCTTGCTCGCGCGCGCTCGCGCCAGCGCCCCTCGTCGAGCGCGTGCGACTGCCGCCCGCCATCGCTCAGCCCACTGACGCCCGCACTGCTCGACGCCCGCACCCCCGCCCACCCAACGCCAGTACCGCCCCCGCCGCGCCTGTACCTCCCACGCTCTTTTCCCACGCTCTGCACGTGCCACCCGTACTGGTACTGGTACGGTACCGGTACCGGTACCGGTACCGGTACCGGTACTTGTACCGTACAAGGTACGAGTCGAGGTTCTTTACTCCTGTCCACGAGCTGAATCCGGTAGATAAATTCGGTCAGCACGTAGGAGCCGTTAGGAGTCCACAGAATGCCTGCTGTGCTTTCCGTGTCACATGTCACATGTCAATACGGAACACGCGTGTGCCGTCTGCTTGGCTCCTATCTTTCTCGCGACGATGGTGGAATGGTTTGGCGAGGCTTTGACGTGCGCACCCTGCTATCCCTCGACAAAATCGGTCCGTTGCCCGAAAACCCGGATCGCCTCAGCGTCGTGAAATTGACGCCAGTCATGACATGCCTCCGGGGGGCCCTTGTCACGTGGACGAACACACACGCAACGAGCCATCAAGTAGGCAGCGAGCACGAACGCGCAGGCCGCCGCGCCATTGCGACGCGGCGCGCGGCCGACGACGCTGTGGCGCGCTGTGCCCAGCGGCCCGCGGCGGCTCATCGCAGGGCTGACCGGCGGCTCTGGCGAGGTGGATCACATGGGCTCGCTGCGCGCTGTGCGATTAGTCCTCCCCATTTCAGAGGCATGTATCGCCCTAGAGCTCCCAGGCTCTACCACAACGTTGTCCTGGACGAACGCTGCGTGCACTGGTTAGAGCCACTCGCTTGGCCACAGAGAGCGAGCGCGTCGCTTGGCAGCGTATCGCGAGGAACCTCGCCACGCAAGGCGCATTTGCCAGACTTGTCCTACGAAAGGCCTGAGTGCGCAGCTCGTGCTCTCGGTTGCTGAGGCCCTGCGACAACGCGGCAGCGGCAGTGGCAATGCGATATGATGTGACTTGCACCAGTCGCAAGCGGTCGGTAATATCCTGCAAGCTCTCGCGACAACGAGCAAAAGGCCCTCTACAGCGTCGATCTTTGGCAGCATGAGCGCGGTCGCGGTGCGGCAGTGGCTGTCGCCGCGCAGATCGTCGCGCACGCCGCTGTCAGCGCCACGCGGCACGCTCCACCTGATTGCTCGCTCAGCTCACTCGGCCTGACACACTGTGGCGTTGGTCCCGCAACTTGCACCTGCTTCGCGGCTGCTCGCTTCACCGCCTCTATCCGTCTCCCTAGCGCGCGCGATGCGGCCTTGGCGCACGCTCTGCCCGCACGCTGTGAGAGTTGGGCCACGTGGCCGAGACCCCACCCTCGACGGCAACCAGGCGCTATGCGCGGGCGTGCTGCCGCAGGGTTGGCGCAACGGCGTGCTTTGCGAGCTCAACCTCAGGTGTTGCGGTCTGGGTGCGCCGCGACAAGAGCCTTCGGCGCCGCGTTGCGTGCCAGGTCAGCGCCCAAAGTCGGCGCTCGAGCGGCTTGATGCTTCCTGCGACAGCGACCTGCGCGGCTCGGCGTGGCGCTGGACGCGGGCATCGCGCCATGGTGCAGGTCACGCACTCCTCCAACCATGGTAGCGCCCCATCTGCGCCGTGTCCATCATAACGTCCCAAATCGACCTTGTCGCCACTGGGCATGACGTGCACGGGGTCGGCGCGGCCGTCCAGCATCTGTACCGTCCGTGAGTCGACCGAGAAGGCTTCACCGCTCGCGTCTCCAGGCGAGGGCGGCGGTAAAGCGGTGTCGCCCACGCCTTGCTCCAGACCACATGCTGCTCCCGAGGCGCCTCCCCCTCGCGCAACAGCGCAGAAGATCGCTTTGGGGCTGCTGCGCGATTCTTGGTGATCACCAACCCATGATGGGCGACTTTGGCCCCCTTCACTTTCGGCTCGCCAAGGCCGACAGTATCATCGCCAGCAGGAGTGGCAGCACCGCCAGCAGCATTAGCAGCACCAGCACGAGCGTCGACGAGACGGCCTCGCGGCCTTCCGCCTGCCACGCGTCCCATCGCAGTCACGGTGAGTTTACTGACGTGACATTGTGGGCCCCATGTCACGTCATTGACGTCATTGGTTTGGGCGCCGGAGACCAAAGAGAAGAAGCTGACGAGAAGCGAGTGCAGCACGGAGAACACGGAGATGTCGGAGGAGGCGCAGCGCAATGAGCAGCGGCAGGAAGGCGGCGGCAGCGGCAGCATCACGCCATGCGGCAGCGGTACTGGCACAGCGCGCGCGAGCTGGCGCGCCATCCCCGACGGGCCGCTTGGGATTATCGCGAAACTGCATGGCCTGCGAGTGTGTGACAACCTGTCGGAGGCGCAGGCGATCCGAGTCGTGCTTCCTGCGGCCCTCACGAGCCTCAAGGTCACGAGCAACAGCCTGCGCGAGCTCGCCTTGGCGCTTTGTGGAGAAGCAGAGGCCGACAGCGCTCGCGTGACGCAGGCGCTCGCCACGCAGCAGGTCTGCAGTGAGATCACTTTGACCAGCGTATGCAACGAGGTCGAAGCTGCCGTTGTTCAAGCTCTCGAGGCCAATAACGTCTGCTGGAAGGCGCTCACGCTCTGGGAATTTAACGTCTCATCCGCGGTAGTGCTCGAGGGCGTCCAGCACAACCACGTGCTGCAGAAGCTCGACATCCACGGCACATTGGACGTCGATTGCTGCCTGGCGATCGGGAACGCGCTTCGTAGACCTGGCACTTCGCTCCGTGAGTTCTGCTTCAGCGGCTTTGTCGACGAACGCGATGAGGACGTGATCAAGTGCCTCCTGGATGGTGTAAAGTGCAACCGCACGCTTCGCCATCTCGAGCTCGAGTTTCAACAAGAGCCTGAAATGGATCCAACGCCATCCATGGAGGTGCTGGGCGACGTGCTTCGAGAGCAACAGACGCCGCTGGAGGTGCTGAGCATCCAGCATTGGATGAGCGTAGGCGACGCCGAAGGAGCGGCCTTGGCGGAGGGTCTGAAGCACAACAACACTCTTCGTTGCCTTGACCTGGGCGGCTGTGACGTCGGCATCACGACCTGCCGCGCACTTGGCGCTGCGTTAGCGTCTGAGAGCTCGGCGCTGTGCGAGCTCAACCTCCGCGGCAACAGGAACGTGGGAGACGCCGGAGGAGCGGCCTTGGCGGAGGGTCTGGCCAGCAGCAGCACGCTTCAGCGCCTCCAGCTGAGCGGCTGTGGCGTCGGCCTTGTGACCTGTCGCGTGCTCGCCGTTGCGATCGCCTTCAAACGCTCGGCGCTTTGCGAGCTCGACCTCAGCAACAACGAGAACGTGCGCGACTCCGGAGGAGCGGCCTTGGCGGAGGGTCTGGTCACCAACAGCACGCTTCAGCGTCTCAATCTGATCCGCTGTTGCGTCGGCATTGAGACCTGCCACGCGCTCGGCATTGCATTGGCGACTGAGAGCTCGGCGCTGTGCGAGCTTCACCTCATGAGCAACAGGGACGTGGATGACGCTGCAGGAGCGGCCTTGGCGGAGGGTCTGAAGCACAACAACACGCTTCGTTGCCTTGACCTGGGCGGCTGTGACGTCGGCATCACGACCTGCCACGCACTTGGCGCTGCGTTAGCCTCTGAGAGCTCGGCGCTGTGCGAGCTTTACCTCAGCTGGAACGACAACGTAGACGACGCCGGAGGAGCGGCCCTGGCGGAGGGCCTGGCCAGCAACAGCGCGCTTCGTCATCTTTCTCTGAACGGCTGCAACGTTGGCGAGGAGACGGAGAGCAAGATCGAGGAGCTGCTGTCAAAGGGTCGCTAGCTAGCTGGAGGCCCTCGCTTCGGGAAACACAAGCCGCCACGGCACAGGCTTTGCCGGTACGACATCGGCGAGTGGTGGCGCCACGGGCCGAGAGTGCTAAGACCAAGGAGCACACCGAGCAGAATGGAAAAGAATGGGCGGCGCGCAAGGCGCTCTTACTCGTCCAGAGGGACAGACTCTCAAGAGAGTCCACGAGAGCGAATGGCTCAAAAATCATTTACTTACGAAAGTGAGCCACGCTATAGATGCCTGCGGCAGCGCAGCTGATTCGCTCGGGGGCCAGGCCCTATCCTCTCCGGAAAGCCCTCTCGCATTCGAGCGCAGCCACCTCCGCGCACCACGCCTTGGAACGTTCGCAAAGCCATGCGTCTGGAACGCCTAATTCTTCTTCAACTCGCAAGGCAGCGTGCTTGGCGAGCCGCCGCTCGCTGCAGGTGCTATAGCACTGCAGCAAGAGCGAACAAAACTGCGCAAGCTAATAGAGCTGCTGGCCGCTGGAGGCCCTCGACACGAACCAGTCCGCGCAAGCTCGCGTCCCTGGCGGCAGAGCTTTACCTAGTGCGGCGTTGCTGAAAGGCGGCGAGGCACGACTCGGGCGGTTGGCGGCTCGAGATGCTCTTTTTTTCTTTTTTCTTTTTCTGCACAAAGACGTGACGTGATAACCCCCTTGTCACGTCATCTCTGCTTGAAGATTACTTACGCCGAGTTAAGACTGGTCGCGAGGTTGACAGCAAGCTTGAGAGTTACCCAACGCCCACTTCGATGCCGAGTGGGGCTGCAGGGAGCACAGGCTGCCACCGGTATAAACCGAGGTCTTGCGCATGTGCCACCGCTGGTGTGGCGAGCGGCTCCTGGGTCGCCAGGAGCGCGCGCAATAGGTGCCGCTGGTGCTGGAAGATCGTCTCCACGAGGAGGCGACGGCTGGCAGCGAGGCCGTCGAGTTGGTGCTTGTCGTAGTAGTCGCGCACGATGCGGCGGAGTGCGGGCCAGTCGCCGGCCGTGCCACCTGCCGTAGAGAGGACCGGGATGAGGAGCTTGTTGGAGCCAAGGGCGGCGTCGTACTTGTCATGCTTGGCCTTGCAAGCGGCGGCCGCGACGGTTGGCAAAGAGCGCTCCGTGACAAAGCTCGTTGAGCTGATAGTGTTCACGGCAGTCACATCAATGATGACCGGCTTGGCAGGTGCTTGCAAGGTAGCATGTACGTCGACGCGGAGGTTGTCGCTCACCCAAACTTCGGTGCGAGCGGTGCCTCCCAGCTTGTTGAGGTGCTTGCAGATGACGTCGCGGGCCGCGTTGTGGGCCACGGTGGCGGTGTTGACGTGCTTGCAGTGGAGCGCGTGGAACCAGTTGGCGCTCGGCTTGCGCATCTCGGTCGCGCCGCAGCCGCACGTGGTTGGACTGGACGCCAGATCGGGACGAGCTTGGCCGGTGCGCTTGCGGAGGTAGGCGAGCCAGAGCTTGTTGGGCAGCTGGGTCACGGCAAGCGACGGCGTGGTGAGCAGGATGACACCGGCCGAGGTCTCCTGGTTGGCCGCGTGGATGCGGCGTGCGAGGAAGGCCCGCTCTCGGCGTCCAGGGTCGGGCGGTTCGGCGTCGGCTGGCGGTGGCGGCTGCATGGTCTTGTCGCCGCAGGTGATGTCAAGCTTGCGTTGAAGTCGTGTGGCGTCATTGACTTCATTACTTTTGACAGAGACCAATGGAAGGAGAAGGCGACACAATCAGAGAGCAACAAGATGTCAGAGGAGGCGCAGCGCAACAAGCAGCGGCGGCAGGATGGTGGCGGCGGCAGCACAGCGCGCACGAGCCGGCGCGCCATCCTCGACGGCCCGCTTGGGATCGTTGCCAAGCTGGTCGGCTCGCTGCATTGCCTTAACCTGTCCGGTGCGCCGGCCATTCGTTCGCCCCGGCAGCGGCCAGCGCCTGCTTGGCGGTCTCGAGCGCCACAGTGTCAACCTTGGCGGTCTCCGCGAGCGGGTTGCGCCACCCGCTCGAGACGTGGCGCTCGCGCAGCGGGTCCCAGTGCTCAAAGTCGCAGAGCTGCTGCCAGCCGCCGCCGTGGGCGCCAATGTAAGCCTCGTACGCCGCCCGAAACTCGGCCAGCGAGACCTCTGGCTGCAGCGGCTGCGGCGCGGCCATCCCGGGCGCCCACCAGAGCGTCCGGAGCGCAAACTCCGCCCCGCGGCCCTTGGTGGCGTTGCCCTCTCGCCTGTGCAGCTCCCAGATGAAGGTCGTCCGCTGGTAACGCGGCCGGGCGGCTGGCCGGGCGGCGAGGTGCGCCAGCCGAACATGTGCTCCAGCCCGTCCATGAGCTCGCGCGAGCACGAGAACAGCCGCTCGCGGGGCGTCTTCTTCGGCCGCTGCGCCGCGCTGCCAGGCTTCGAACGGCGCCAGCAGCAGCTCGGGCGAGAAAGCCGGCGGCAGCGGCACCTCGCAGGCCACGGCCGCGTCCAGCGCGTCGCTGATGATGCCGATCCATCCACGCGTGCGGGTTGGGCCGCCCGGCTTGGCGTTCACCGGGTTGCCCGTCAGGTTCACGCCGCACAGCGCCTCGGCCTCGCGCGCCAGCGCGGCATGCGCGCCGTCCACGAGGTCGCGGCCTTGGCGCGCGTGCCAGCGCGATCATGGCGGCGGTGAGGTTGGCGCAGGCGGGCGCCGGCCCGCCCAGCGCGCTGTCCTCCGCGCGCGGCGTCACGGCCACCGGCATGGGTTCGCCCGGGAACAGCCCCTGCGCGATCGCGGCAATGGACCGCTGCTGCCGCAGACCCTGCCGCGCTACGAGCTCCCAGTCGCCCAGGCCGGCCTGGTACTTGGGTGGCGTGCCGAGCGCGCCGCGCGCCGCGCCGTCCGCCGCGTGCACGTAGTGCGCGCGCAGCATCGCGCCCACATCGACCATAGTCTGCACGCCTGCGGCGTGAGACGGCCCGGCTCGGCCGCAAAGTCGGTGCGCAGCTTGTCCACCGAGGGCCACACAGCGCGACACGACTGCCGCGCCACCACCTTGTCCGGCGCGCGCGCCCCATGCCGCGTCAGCGTCTGCACCATGACCAACTCGCCGCGGATCGGCGCCGCGCCTGCCAGCAGCAGCAGCAGCAGCAGCAGCAGCAGCAGCAGCAGCAGCAGCAGCAGCAGCGCGCGCCAGATGTCGGCGGGCGAGGACGCGGCCCTGCTCCGCGGCAAGTGGCGGCGGCGACGGCGCGCGCGCGTACGGCGCCGCTTGCGACGGCGCCGCTTGCAATGGCGGCGTGGACGATGGCGACATGGTGAACGGCCCGCGCCATCATGCCGGTGCACCGTGAGGAGGGCTATGTGATCCCCTAGCGCGACTCGCTGGTGGAGCCGGCGCCGTTCGCGCTGCCGTCCGAGTCGTTCGCGTAGGTCAACGACCCGCAGCCCAAGCGGTTCAAGTACATTGAGCCCGAGGGCCATTCGCGCGGCGGCTTTGGAGTGCTCTTCCAGCGGCTGTTCAAGGCGCGGGGACACCCACGCGCTGTCGGCGCCGCAGCGGCAGGCGCGGCTCAAGCTGGCGCTGGCCACGGCGCTGTTGGCGCTTGCGGTGGTCGTGGACGGGCTGCGGCCCATCACGCTAGCTCGTGTGGGCGGCGGGCGGCGCGCGGCGCTACCCGTTCCGGTTCTCGGTGTGGGTCGTCGTGGTCAAGGCCATAGTGCTGGTGGGCTTCTCGCTGCTGCTCTTCCGCCTCGCGCCAGAGGCGCAGCGGCGCTCCACGAACGGCTGGCGGCGCAATCTGGTGCTGTCGGCCTACCTGCTGCCGCCGACGCTCCTGTATGTCGCCAGCGACGTGCTCAACTTGTTCATGTTCCAGCACATCTCCGCCTCCACCTTCTCGGTCGTCAAGCAAAGCCGCATCGTGCTCGTGGGGCTGTGTTTCGCTGCGGCCTCGGCCGCTACCTCTCGCAGGTGCAGGTCGCCATCGCGCAGCTCGTGCTGGCTGCCACGCTCTTCGAGGTGGACAAGATCGACGGCGGCGCGGCTACGGCTACGGCGGCGGCGGCGGAGGGGGGGGGGGAGCGCGGCTCGGAGGCGGTTGGCGTGGCCATCCTGCTCTTCAAGTGCCTGCTCGATTCGCTGGCCATCGAGTGGATGGACCGCTTCTTCAAGACGCTCTCGGCGGGCGGGTTCTCGTACCCGCTGCAGCAGGTGTACTTTTCGGTGTACTTTGCTGGCGGCGGGCTTGCTGTTTGTGCTCGCGCAGGAGGGGCCGCGCGCGCTGGCGTCCGAGCCGCTGTTCGCCGGCTGGAACGCCGGCGCCTGGACCAGCGCGGCCCTGTCGACGTTCTACGGGCTGCTCGTGTCGCTCGTGCTGCGCTATCTCGACTCGCTGGTCAAGATGATGCAGAGCCTACTCGCCGTGGTGGTAACCGTGCTGCTAGACCACGTCTGACTCGGCACGCGCGTCGACCTGGTCAAGTCCATCGCCATCGCATTTGTGCTGCTCGCAGTCCTCCTCTACAAGCTCGGCCAAGTGCGCCGTAACCCGCCGCCACAGTTCCTCGCGGGCAAGCGTTGAGACGCTTGAGCAAACGAGCGAGCAGCCGGCTTGCTGCCGGGTCTGTCGCCTGCGGCCCTCTGCGCCCCCCATGGCCGGCCAGAGCCTTCGTTGGCTTGCTGGTTGCGTGCCGCATTTCGGTGGAGTGGCACAGTCGACCGTCTGGCACCGCATCGTGAGGCTTGCTTGGATGGATGGACTGATCCGACCGCCTGGCGTGGGGTACGCGGAGGGGCAAGGCGCGTTGCCGGCGGGCGCTCAAGGTCAGCAGAGGTCGGATGCTAGCGTCGAGCAGGTGGCCAAGAAGGCAACATGTTTCTTTAACTCCATTTTGTTTCACTTGCTCAGGCGACGACGCGCTTGAGGTCGCTGCGCAGCTGCTCGACGGACACCGGCGCGTTGTGCAGATCCAGGCCCGTGCGCTCCCAGTGCCGCAGCAGGTCGCTCAAGCTCCACACGCTCTTGCCGTTGTCGAGCGTTACGGGGTCGCCCACCTTGTCGCCCCACGACGCTCACCAGCCGGCTCAGACGCCGGCTCACGCGCTTGCGGAGGCTCTGTCGACGCTTGATCTCGGCCAGCGCCTGCCACCTCAGCTCGGCGATCACTTGGTGCCGCTCGTGCCGCTGCCACTCGGGCCACTCGGCGAGCCACGCCTCGAACTGCGCGTCCGTGATGGCCAGCGCGTCCTCCTTGGCCGCCTCCAGATCCTCATCCGTCACGTCGATGTAGCTCGGGAAGATCATGGCCGTCGCCGCAACGGGCAGGTCGAGCGCCTCACGCAGGTCGATCTCGAAGCGCAAGTACACGCAGACGTCGTCCACCCAGCGCAGCGAGTCCACCTTGCGCTTGGCGTGCTCGTGCACGACCATGAGCCGCATCACCTTACGCCCGTGATCCCGCAGCTGCTCGGCGCTCTCTCGGGCCTTGGCGATCTCCACGACCAGGTGCATCTGGTTGAGCGCCCACACCGGCTTGTCGCCGCACGCGTCGAGCGAGTCGTCCATCCGCAAAAGCAGCTCCTCGCGCACGTGCTCGTCGTCGGCAGACAGCAGCTCGAGCACATCGACCACGCGCTTGGCGAGCGCCTTGCGTGTCTCGGCGATGCCAAACTCCTTGGCGTCGCGCAGCCGCGACAAGAACCGCACCAGCGACGCGTTGTCGGCCCCTGGCGGCACAGCCACGACCTCGACTTGAGCCTCGCTGCTCCAGAACACTGTTGCTTCTGCAGCGCTCACAAAGCCAGGCCTCGCTTCAGACTGGCCGCCCCGACGAAGGTCGACGTTGAAGCAGAGACCTGGCGCGTCTGCCTCGCGAAGCCACTCGAGCGTCTCCGCCGAGAGCCCCGAGCCGCCCAGGTAGATGTCGTGCGGAAAGCCGTCCTCGTCTGCGGGCCACTCGAGGATGCTGGCTGGCAGACTCTCCAGCGACGTGCACTCTCTCAGACTAAGGTATTGACCGACGTGCAGGTCCTCCGGCAGGCTTGTGAGAGAAGTGCATTGCGTGGCGTCGAGGTCGCCAGAGACCTGAAGACCGGCTGGCAGACTCTCCAGCGACGTGCAGTGCTTCAGCCAAAGGTCTTGACCGACGTGCAGGTTCTCCGGCAGACTCGTGAGAGAAGTGCATTGCCTGGCGTTGAGGTCACCAGGACCTGAAGACCGGCTGGCAGACTCTCCAGCGACGTGCAAAGCTCAAGCAAAAGGTCTCCGCCGACGTGCAGGTCCTCCGACAGGCTTGTGAGAGAAGTGCATTGCCTGGCGTCGAGGCGACCAGAGACCTGAAGACCGGCTGGCAGACTCTCCAGCGACGTGCATTGCTCCAGCCAAAGGTCTTGACCGACGTGCAGGTCCTCCGGCAGGCTTGTGAGAGAAGTGCATTGCCTGGCGTCGAGGCGACCAGAGGCCTGAAGACCGCCTGGTAGACTCTCCAGCGACGTGCATTGCTCCAGCCAAAGGTCTTGACCGACGTGCAGGTCCTCCGGCAGGCTTGTGAGAGAAGTGCATCGCACGGCGTCGAGGCCACCAGAGACCCAAAGACCGGCTGGCACACTCGTGAGAGACGTACAGCCCGTGACTTTAAGCCAGCCATCCACTCGAAGGCCACCTGGTAGATGAAGCAGCGCCGTGCACCCTCGAGACACAGACTGCCACGCACGTACAGGCCCTCAGGAAGGCGCGTGAGTGCGGTGCACTCGGACAGGTTCAGCTCACCACCAAAGTCCGCGTAGCAGTCAGGCAGCTCGCGAATGGATGTCCATCCACCGAGCCGCAGACCTTCACTTGGCCCAATGCTCTCCCGCAGCGCCACCAGAAAGGCCTCCATGTCCGCCTGGTGCTGCGCCTTTAACGCCGTGCACCCGACCAGGTCGAGCGTGCCGTTGATGTGAAGGCTCGTCGGCAAGCTTGTCAGAGCCGCGCAGCCGGCCAAGATCAGGTCGCCATCCACGTGGAGCCCCTCGGGCACGCTGGTGAGCTCCGTGCAATTCACCAGGTGAGCGTGCCGTTGACCTTGATCAGACTCGCGGGCAGACTTGTGATGGCCGAGCAATAACGAAGATGGAGGTCACGCCGACGCTGAGACCATCGCCCAGGCTGGTCAGGTCCAAGCAGTTACTAAGATCGAGTTTGCCGCCGACGCTGAGGCCGTCGCCCAGGCTGGTTAGGGCCGAACAGCCGTGGAGATCAAGTCTACCGCCGACGCAAAAAGCCATCGGGCACTTGTTCGACAGTATTCACCCAGCGAGAGAGAGCCGGCCTTGGGCCCAGCACCGCCAAAAGCTGCTCGAGGAAGGCGCCTATGTCGCCGCGGTGCCGCTCCTGTAGGGCCGAGCAACCCTGAAGACTGAGATGACCCTCGACGCTGAGGCCGTCGCCAAGGCTAGTCAAGGCCGAGCCGCAGCGGCCGAGGTTGAGGTCACCGCCGACGCTGAGGCCGTCTGGCAGGCTGGTCAGGTCTGAGCGCCACGACATGTCAAGGTCGCCGTCGACGTGCATCCCGCGGACGCCTCGCCGCGCAACAGCAGCACGCGCGCCTCATCGGTGGCAGGCAGGTCGCCGTGTTCTGCCTGTGCTGCTGCTGCTCCTGGCTCGCCTCGCCCGCTGCCACCTTCCTCTCCTTCGCGGTCCTGACGCTCGCACGCACCTCCCACTACAGCCAGCGCGAATGCCAAACGCAGCTCCTCCACACACCCGACTGGTCGCGAGAGTTACCCAACGCCCACTTCGAGGCCGAGTGGGGCTGCAGGAAGCACGGCCTGCCACCGGTATAAGCCGAGGTCTTGCGCATGTGCCACCACAGGTGGGGCGAGTGGCTCCTGGGTTGCCAGGAGCGCGCGCAATTGTGCCCTGAAGGTACGGTACCGGTACGAGCCTGGTACAGTACGTACCGGTACGGTCAGTACCAAACAAATGAGGCCGTCGAGGTGGGACACAGCACAAGGGCGTTGAACGCCGCTGCAGAGCAAGGTGCGGCGTCGATGCTGCTGGGCAAGAGCGCGGGATGCACAAGGTGCGCCGGCGGAGGCCGAGGGCGTGCGCGTGTGGAGCGGTTCGTGGGAGAGAGAGTCATGGATCAAAATCAATCGAAGCATGGCCCAAAGAGCCGACTGGGAGGAAAACCCCGCCGCTTGGACGGAATGGTGGTGCAGGCCGGCCCCGACAGGCCCTTTCAACCTATTGGCGTCGTGTAGGAGGATTGGGCGCCGAGCGACAGGCCGATTTGGACAAGCAGGCCAGCCAGACGCAAAAGATTATCACCAACGCCACACTGAGCGGCGAAAGCGACACTCGAGCAGCTCCGCAGCCCGGTTGCGACGGTATCACGCCGAGCATCTGGCTCACGATGTCCTTGCCCACGTCACCCAGCAGTTCCAACAGCAGCATGACCAGGCCACGGCGCGCCAAGCGCGTCAAGCTCACCGAGTCCACTGCGACGCCGTGTCGCCAGAGCGACTTTTCGATGGCCAGGAAGCCCAGCGCAGTCAGAAGGCCGATCTTCTCGCCAAGCTCTTGGTGCAGCAACCATTGCAGAATGCGAGCGTTGTTGCCCAAGATCGTCTCAGCGGTTCTGTCGCACGCCACGCGAGACACGACGCGCCTGGCCTTGATGTGCAGGGCCACTTGCACGACCTCGATGGACAGCATCAACACGAGAGACAGGTGCACGGCTTCGTCGCTCTCCATGAGCACCAGCGTCGCAAACGCCCATAGTAGAGTACCAGACTTCGGCCATGAGCACCATGATCAGCGAGATCTGCGCCACCTTACTCTCCTTGCTCTTCGTCCTCCTCGTGCTCTCGGCGGCTCGAGCTTGTTGTCTAGCCAGTTCGTCCTTGGCAGACTCGGCGTCCGACTTCTCTTTCCTTCCCGTCCGTGGAGGTGTCAGATGTCTCCGCCTTGCTGCTGCTCGGGGATCGCGCCGAGGTCTTGTGGTGGCGCTCTGTCCTTCGTCGGTGAAACCTCCGCTCCTCGCGCGCCATCAGGCGTGCCACGAGCGTCATGCAAATGGCCTGCAGCAGCGGCATGCCCACGCCCATGATCAACACCTCAAACATTGGCGCCAGGTGCGTGGACACGGTCATGTACACGTAGAGGATCACCGTCAAGCCGGGCGTCAGATTGATCAGACGGAACGGGACGCTCTTGACCTCGCGCAGGGTGCGCCGCAGTCTCGCGTTGCAGCGCTGGTCGGGTCGCAAGAACCGTGCTACGGGTCGCGAGAGCGCAAAGATGAGAAAGACGATCGGAATGGCCGCGGCCCCTGACGTCGTCGCGCCCGCCACGACGTCGGTCTGCTGGCCGTATTTGCCGCTGCCGCGCGACTGGTCGTCGTGCTGGGCCACCACATTTGCCACGCACGCCGCAAAGTACAGTGCAACCGTCCTCGTCATTAGCCAACAGCGCAGCCGGCCGCGCACCAGGCACAGGCACGTTTCCTCGACCACCAGTGCGGCGAGGCCGCAAACATCATGATCACAAACACCTCGCCCAGAGGGATGCTTCGCTCGTGGGCAAAGGCCACGCCCGCTCGAATGCCGGCTATTGTGGGCCCCAGAACGAGCAGCGCGAGCGCAGCGATCCCGGCGGCCAAGACGGTCTGCCGCGCCTGGCGTCCGACCGCCTGGCGAGCCATGGCCCATCTTGTCGCCATCGGAGCTGGCTGCTCCGCCGCTCTCGCCGCCAGCGACCGACCTGCGCCAACAGACAGACAGATACGCAGGCAGATAACCCGAAAGGCAGGCAGCCACCTTCTTCCTCTTGGCTCCGGCGGCACACAACATCGCATCACCCAACGCCAGAGCCGTTGATGGATGAGTCCGTTTTTTGTTCCTTTTTTTGGCTTTCCTTGCGACAGACACGAACAGAGGGGAAGAGACGAGTGACGTTTCTTTAGGGTTCCGGCCGATCAGGGACCTGCCTGCCTGCCTGGACACGGAGTGCTTGGCTGTGCCTGAAGAGGGGACCCCGCTTGGTTGACTGTGAGCACCACGCTCGACCAAGGGACCGACCCCGAGCGATGACGGGCGCGGCTTGTGGGGTGGTCTACGTTCCGAGAGCCAGGCTGGCCTGCACAACGAAAGCAGCGCAACAGGCCTGGGAGAAGATAAAGGTCGCGCCGAGTGCAGACATGGACACTCGCGTCGTGGCAGCCGCGCTCGGCGAGTCCGAGGGTGGGAACACCCGAGCCACTGAGTCAGGAGGTCCTTGACAAGGTCGCCCGCGAGCTCGAGGAGCACTATGGCCCCGCGGTACGCCAGCCGCGTCATGCTCACCGCGTTTACCGCGGAGACGTCTCGGCCAAGCGTCTTGTCGATCGCGAGAAAGCCGAGCGCGAGCTGGACCCCAATCTTCTCGCCCAGTTCCTGGTGCATCAGCCATTGCACGAGCCGCGAGTTGTCGGCCAAGACCACTGCGCCGTTCTTCTCGGCTACCACGCGGATACCACGTGCCTTGCCTTGACGTGCAGCGCCCTGTGCACAACCTCGATAGACAGCATCAGCACGAGCGAGGCGATCATGGCCGGGGTGCTCTCCGCGAGCGCCAGCGTCGCGAATGCGCCGGTCGAGTAGTACGTCTCGGCCATGACCACCATCAAAAGTGACAGGTGCGCGCCCTTGCTGTTCTTTTCGGGCGCCTCGCCATGCCCAGCCCCCTTGCAACCTTGGGCCTCGCTCAGCAGCTCGGCCGGCTGCACTTGGACCTTGACGTGGGAAGCGCCCTTCGGAGGTGGTAACCGGTCTCCTCGGACGCCATCAGGCGTGCCGCAACGCTCATGCACGCGACCTGCAAGAGCGGCAGACCCAGACCCATGATGAGGATGTCCATGGCCAGGTTGTGCCGCCTGAAGACGGTCATGTACACGTAAAGCAGCACGGTCAAGGATGGTGCCGCGACGCTTGTGTGCAGCGGCATGGTCCAGAGCTCCCGCACAGTGCGCCGAAGCCTTGCACCGCAGGGCTGACCTGGACGCACAAAGGCGGCCAAAGGCTTTGACGTCACGAAGAAGAGTACGACCAGCGGGATGCCCATAACTCCCAATGGCGTGCTCGTGGTCGTCTGATCGTCGTCGCTAACGCCCCACATGGACTGGGCCAGAGCAAAGGTCGCCACGCACGAACCTGTGTAGATCGCTGACGTTAGCATCACGAACCCGAGGCGAAACTTGTCGGTCATCATGTACATGACAACCTCCTCAGCGAGGGGGCAGATAGGTAGCACAGGGCGGTGATCAGCGCCTCCTCGCCGAGGGGCATGTGCTGCTCGCGAGCGCAAGCCAGTGCTGCTCGAATAGCGAGAGTCACAGCCGTGAAGACGAGCAAAGACATCCCGGAGAGGGCAGCGGCCAACGCCGTCTGGTGCGCCTGGCGTCGAAGCGCGCCGCGCACCATAGCCAGCCGGCCGCGCGACAAGGCCATCCTCAAGCGCTCGCGTTCATCGCAGCTCGTCTGCACACGTGCGCAAGCAGGAGAGCTATATCCGTTCGTCACAAGACCTGACGACCGCGCACACGTGACATCGGGCCCCATGTCACGTTATCTACAACACACTCTCAGCGATCGATTGATCTTGAGGCTACCAACGCATTCGCCGCAGCCACGCCGCTGTGCGAAAGCGTGCCGCAGGCGCGACCGTCGCCACGGTCTACGCGGTGAGAGCGCGGCACCGCCGACAACCAAGTCCGACGTCGGTCGCGCTCTGACGCTCGAGCAAGACGCAGACCCCGTGCTGCGTTGTGCCACCCTCCACGTAGAGCACCTCTGGACGGCCGCCGGGCCTTGGCCACCAGCGGCGGCCGAGGCGTTGACACTGGTCCAACAGGAGTAGCACGCTCGCTCGTGAGGAGTGACTGTCATGGAAGGGGAGATGGATTATCGCCGTGGAGCACATGTCTTATTTTCTTCGAGCTCGGCCAAGGGGGAAACGTTGAGCGTTGGCTCTAGTGAAGACCAGCAGCCTTCTCCTTCCGCTCGATCTTCTTCTGCGCTCGCTTCTTCCAGTCCAAGTCCGCCCACCTGTTGAGGCACATGCCCAGGTCCTCAAACCACTCGCAAAACCCGAGCCCCCTGCGCCGCTGGCAGTCCTTCTTGGTCCGGCTGCCCGCGTAGTTGCACGGCAGCTTGTGCAGGAAGTTTTTCAGGTAGCAGCCGCGCGGCTCGCTCGGGTCCGGCCGCGCCCAGGCGCAATTGGCCTCCTTGGCGCAGGCCTCCCTCGAGCTCGCGCCGGGGCACAACGCCGCCTCGAGTAGCCCGCCGCTCGCCGCCTCTTGCTCGGTCACGCGATTGAAGCAGTCGCCCGCATCCCAGCCGCAGGACGCCGTGTTGCACAGGCGGTCGCACTGGCCGTCGCCGACGCGCTGCCGGTCGCAGCCGGGCGCGCACGCGTCCGCGCAGTCGCCACCGTCGTTGGCGCACTCGCGTGAGGCAGGCGGGATCGCAGCGGCCGTCGCCCACCCACTCGTGCGGGCAGCCTGCAGAGCAGCTGGCCTCCTCGCTGCAGTCGCCATTGTCGAACCCGCAGGCGGCGGTGTCGCACTGCGTCGCACAGGCCGTCGCCAAGCAGCCAGGCGGGGCAGTCCGGGCTGCACGCGGGCGTGGCGTCGCTCACCCCGGTACAGTCGCCGCCGTCGTTGCCGCAGGCCTCGTGCATGCAGGTGGCGTCGCACTGCCCGTCGCCCACCCAGACGTCGCGGCAGCCAGCGCTGCACCACCGCTTGCAGTCGCGGTTGTCGAAGGCGCAGGCGGCCACATAGCAGGCGGCGTTGCACATGCCGTCGCCCACGAGAAGCATCGGGCAGCCAGGCGCGCAAAACTCGAGCGAGTGGCTCGCGAGGCTGACCTGGCTGCCGCCCTTGCTGCTGATGCTGCCGCCGCCGCCGCTGCTGCTGCCAAGCGGCGGCGACAGGCTCGGTGACGCCGCTGCCTGCGGCGAGGTCGTCGCCAGGTCGCGTGAGCTCGGTGCCAAGCGGGCGCAGGTCCTTGCTGGGCACGGCCAGGGTGTTCTCTGCGAGCAGTGCGCAGGCGGCGACAAGCAGCGCCAGCGGGCGGCGGGTATGCGGCGCTGCGGCCATCGTCTTGGTCTCGGTCGTCCTGGTCGTCCTCGCGGTCTTCGTCGCGCAGATCGGCGCCGTTGCGTGAATGCACTCGCTCAGCGTCTGTGCTCTGTCGGTCCAAAGTCTCGGTCCAAGTTCGACTTGACCTGGACCGAATTCACGGGTCCAATTTAGGACTTGCAGATGTACGCCTGTGTGGCATGCGCGAGAGGAGCGAGAGCGCGTGCGTTTTTGTCACGCGTGCATTTTCTGGGGTCAATCTTCTCTTTTCCGTCGTGCATGCGTGCGCTTGCTATGGGTGCACCATCGTCATTTGAGATCTCGTGGGACGTCATCGCGGTTGACCTGGGGCACGTGTTTTCTTTCTTGCCCGTGCACGTGCGTGCGTGACTTGGTGCGTGCTTGATGTTGCTCACCGGCCGGGGCTTGGTCGTGGAGATCCTCACTTGAAAGGATGGCACATGCCAGGGCCACATGCCAGGAGGCGTTGATGATCAGCCTGCTTCATGAACGAACGATGACAACAACTGCAACAACAATGAAAACAAACAAACGAGATACTTGACGTGCACGGCTCAGAGATCGTCAACGCCGATGGTGGTGGTACCGGCAGTAAGCTTCCTCTGGCCTTGCCTCATCCGGCGGACGTACCAGAACAGGAACACACCGAGCAGGAACAGACCTGCCACACCGCCGCCGATCAGCACCCAGACACGCCAAGGTGTCTTGTCCTGGTCCTGGTCCGCAGCCTGGTCCGCAGCCTGATCCGTAGCCTGGTCCTGGTCCTGGTCCTGGTCCGAAGTCAGGCTGCGGGTTGGACCATACGTAGGCTGCCGTGTAGGGCGGTAAGTAGGCTGCCGTGTAGGTCCCGTAGGCTGCGGCGTTACAGTGGGAATGTAGTAACTATACATCCCGAGGTCGAGCTCGACGTCGTAACAGTTAAAAACGCGGTTGTTACACGTGATCTTCCAGAAAAAGTTGTCCTGCAACCCGGTCAAATGTGTCCGAGTGTAAAGATCAAAGTCGCCCTCGCCTTCAGCCCATAGTTCGTAGTCGTCTGCGTCGCCAACACGGTAGTACACCTTGAGACGATCGTTGCTCCGGATGTGCGCGTCGGCATAAAACTTGCGACAGTCCCTCTTTTCTCCCTCGTGAGTGAACGTACACGTTCCCGGTGCGTCTGTGCTGTCGGGGATAGGAGCCGAACGATGTGGTCATATTTCATGTCCACCATATCCTTGATACTAGTCGTCTTCCTCACATCGGCAGTCACCACCGACACGATGCTCAACACCAGCACTATGATTGCCTTCACCCATCTTGATTCTGGGTCTGTTGCGGTTTGGATAGACCGCGTCTCTGAAGCTCGTGTCGCCTTTTGAAACGCCAAGCCAGCGTTGCCTGTAATCAAAGATTCCCGACTGGTCCCGCGGACAGCTGCGTAGCTGGGCGAAAATCTTCTGCGCCGCCTCGTCCTCGTGCGTCGCTCCCAGGCAGATCCGAAAGGTGGCTGCCCTCGGTTTGATTGAGAGGCGCGACTCCCTGCTGTCAGTCAGCCACAGGCTGACGCGTGTGTCAGCGAAACCCGCCTCGAGTTGCCCACGTGCTGGCCAAGCTTTGTGCTAATAAGTTGGATTTTGATCTGGGTAGGTCATTCACGTGCTCGCCATGTTTTGTGCCGCTGGGTTGATCATTGATCTGTGCCACGCCGTCATCATGCAGAGCACCTCTATTCCTTCCCTCCGGGTACTGGTACGACTGACCAAGATTCAGCAGCGCGGAACCGAGGCAGACCAGCAGAGCAGGTTCAGACCAGCGGAGCAGGCCAGCCTGGCGGAGATTGGACTGGTGGAAGGGTCGCAGCGCAACGCAAGCGCTGGCTGGCGCGTCACGCAAGACAGAGACCGACAAGCAAGCAAAGCAAGCAAGCAATGCCTCAATCAACCCCCAGAGGAACACCGGAGGTTGACTCTTGAGTCTTGGACGGCGCGCTCGAGCCGTGGCCGAGCGCGAAGACGCAGGTGCGAAGCGGACTGCTGATCTGATCAACCGGGTGCGGTACAACGCGGTTGATTTTGGATCTGGTTCATTCGTGTACGGTACAGGCCACACATGTGAGGAGGATCTGACTGGCTACGACGACGTGGTCAAGTGGATCTGAATTCTGCATCACGCGCCGACTGACCGACACGTGAAGGCGGATTGGCAATCCACTTTCTTTCTTCCCGGTCCGCAGCCAGCCAGCCAGCCAGCCAGCCAGCCAGCCAGCCAGCCAGCCAGCCAGCCTTTTCATGCCACATCAGTCGTGGTTGACCTCGATCAAGATGGACGTGAGAGACATGAGCGACTATTTCATTCTTGGTTTCGCGAGTAATGTAAATCACAGTAGTCTGACTGGCTTGTTGCCATTGTCACGACCTTTGCCAAGCCCAGGCGGCGCGTTGCTGTCCGCCATCGGCGCCTCGGTTGGCGTCTCGCTCTCCGCGGTCGGCTTGCCCAGCGGGCTCCATGTGGGCACACTTGTCGGCCGCAGCGTCGGCGCCCTTGACGGCGCCGTGGACGGCGCCGCCGAAGGCGCCGGCGTCACGGGCGCCCGCGTGGGCTCCAGAGTTGGGCTCACCGTGGGCCTCACGCTGGGCGCCGCGCTGGGCCTCACGCTCGGCGCCAGGGTAGGCCGCGCGCTCGGGCGCTCGGTGGGCGCCGCCGAGGGCGCCAGCGTCGAAGGCGCCGCCGAGGGCGCCGCGCTCGGCGCTCGCGTGGGCCTCCGCGTCGGCCCCGACGTAGGCCTCGACGTGGGCCGCGACGTGGGCTTCGACGTGGGCGCGCGTGAAGGCTGCGACGTTGGCTTCGACGTGGGCGCGCGTGAAGGCCGCGACGTGGGCCGCGACGTGGGCCGCGACGTGGGCTTCGACGTGGGCGCGCGTGAAGGCCGCGTAGTGGGACGCGGCGATGTCGGCTGGGCCGTCGGGGACGCGGTGAGCGGGCGCTGGCTCGGCGCCCCGGTGGGCTGCGGCGTGGTCGGCTGCGGCGTGGCTGGCAGCCGGTGCAGCGCGCGCGGCGAGCTCCTCGACGGACCATACGCAGCGCTCACGGGCGGCCCAGCGGAGCGCGTCCGTGTCCACGTCAGTGCCAACGCAGAGCGAGGCGGAGCCGCCGCGGCCGATGACGACCTTGAGGTCCTCGCCCAGCTCACGACTCGTGCGGCGCAGACGCCGTCGACGACGTTCTTCGGACGATGTCGTCCAGTAGTCCATGCCGTCAAAGGCGGTCCATTCCACGCCGCTGGCGATGTCGTCCGCCCAGCGCACGCCTGCCATGGGGTCCACGGCGAGCCACAGCGGCTCGAGCGCCGCCCGCACGCGGACGCGCTCGTCGTCCTGCGGCTCGAGCAGCAGCACGCTGGCGGGCGAGCCGGGCACCGCGGGCGCCACCGCCGCGCGGCCGGGCCAGAGCAGCAGGTCGCGCGGCGGCGCGTACCGCAGCCGCACGGCGCCCAGCGGCCACGGGCAGTGGCCGCCGGCCGCCAGCGCGAGCAGCTCCTCGGCGTGGCGGCCTCCTCGCCCGTGGCGCGCCGCAGCTCGAGCGCCGCGCGCAGCAGCGACTCGCACGCGGGAAGGCCGCCTGCTGCTGCTGCCTGGTGCTGTCGCTTGTAACGGCCGCTGCAACGGCGGTGCCGCAGCCGCTGTGGGTACACAAGCGGCGCCTGGCCCGCAGCGTTGCGCAAGGTGGCCAAGCACCGCACTCATTGGTCGGCCCAAAGGATTCGCACCGCCACCGGGATTTATCGGGGACCAGCTGGCACCACTGGGGTTGCGCGAGGTCACCGCAGGGCGATGGCGCCCCGCCGCCGCCGCTGCCATCGTCGCCGCCGCCGCCGCCGCCGCCCGTGTCGGGCACGTCGTCGCCAGCCGTCCCGTTCCCTGGGGCGCCGTCGCCCGGTCGCTGCCGCCGTTGCTCGAGCCCACCTGCACGGCGATCAGCACAGCCGCGAGCACGCAGAGCAGCAGCACGCAGAGCAGCAGGCAACCGCGCCGACTGCAGCAGCACGCCGCGCGGCGCTTGCTGCCAGGGCCGCCCCCGGCCCCGGCGCTTGCGCTGCCGCTTGGCGAACCTCATGAGGTCCTCCAGGTCTCCGTCGAGGCTGTCTACCTCGGCCTCCTCCTCCTGCTCCTGCTCCGGCAGCGGCAATGGGCCGCGAGCGATGGCCGCGTCGCACTTGGCGTCGCACTCGGCGTCATCGTCGTCGTCGCGCATGTCGTCCAGTAGTCTGCGCGCCTGCACTAGGTCGAGCAGCTGGTCGTCCGTGATGCGCTTCGCAGGGTCTTGCGCCAGCAGCGGTCCACGAGCTGCGCCAGCCAGCGCCGCGTGCCCAGCTCCCGCTGCCCCTCCGCCGCCGCCGCCGCCTCCTCCGTGGCGGCCAGCTGCGGCCGCTCGCCGGCCGCCAGCGCCCGGAGGATGCCGCGCACGCTGCGGCCTTGCCACGGCCGCTCGCGGTACAGCGCCTCCCAGATGACCACGCCCAGCGAGAACGTGTCCGACCGCGCGTCCGCCGCCTCCACGGCGCCGCCCTTGCCGAGCGCCAGCGCCGCCTGCTCGGGCGACATGTACGCCGGCGTGCCCACCATAGCGCCCTCGATCATCGCGTCGAACTCCTCCTCCTCCTCCTCCTCCTGGTGCTGGTGCTGGTGCTGGTGCTGGTGCTGGCCGGTTGCCGCAGCGGCTACAGCGGCCGCGGCGGCGGCGGCGGCGGCAGTGGCGGAGGTGGACGACCGCTTGAAGGCGGCCAGCCCAAAGTCGCACAGCTTGACGTGCAGCGACTCGCGCGAGACGATGACCACGTCGCGGCTTCACGTCGCGGTGCCGACGCCCGCCCGATGCAGGTACGCCAACCCGCTCGCCGCGCCTGCACGATGGTGGCCAGCTCCGCCTCCGCCAGCATCGGCATGGCCTTGTTCTTCTTGCTCTTGTCGGCCTCGCTCGAGCCGTAGATGAACTCGTGCAGGCTGAGCTCGCACAGCTCCATGACGAAGGCCAGCGCCCCCGTCCGGCGGCACACGGAGGAGCCCAGCAGCCGCACCACGTGCGGGTGGTCCAGCCGCTGCCACCTGCGCAGCTCCGTCGAGAAGGCCACGATGCCGGCGACGCTCAGCCGCTGCGCCGCGAGCAGCTTTACTGCCACCAGCGTGCTGCGGCGGCCGCGAGACCGCAGCCGCGCGCGACCGTGCCAAAGCTGCCGCGGCCGAGCACTGCCTCGAGCCGCAGCGCGTTGAAGGGGATCTCCGCCAGCTGCGACGGCTGCTGCGCGCCACGTGGCGATGGGCGGACGTATGCCAGTGTGGACAGCGAGTAGGCGCTGCTGCCGTCCAACTCGAGGTCGTCGTCTTCTAGCTCCAGGTCGAGGTCGTCCTCCACGTCGAGCCGCCGGCGCTCGGCTCGGCGTCGGGCTGCTGATCATCCCGCCCGCTTGCTGCTGCTGCTCCTGCTGCTGCTCGTCGCCGTGGCTGCTTGAGTGTGGCGTACCGCGTGCTGACGCTGGCGAACCAGGCCAGGTCGGCGGTGACCATGGCGTCAGGGAGTTGCCCAGACATGGACAGGTCATGCATGACCTGCGACAGGTCGACGCCGTCAGTCGTCGTCTTCGCCTTGCGCTCTTGCTGCTGCTGCAGCAGCTGCTGCTGCTTGGCGGCGGACGTGGACAGCTCTGCGTCGACGATATGCGACAGGTCAGCGGAGTCGTCGCGGATGAATGCGGCAGAGGCAATGACGACGACGTGTCCGCGAGGTTGGCCGACGACCTGTTGTTGCTGCTGCTGCTACTGCTCGTGGTGGTGGCCACAGAGTCCACCTCCTCCTGGGCGTCGCAGAAGCCGTGGACGCCTTGCTCGTCGCATGCTCAGCCTCGAGCATCGCAAATCCACTTGCGGAAGGACGGCTGCTTGCCCACCTTCACCATCGACGGCTGCTGCTGCTGCTGCTGCTGCTGCTGCCCCTCCTCCTTGTTCGGCTTCGCGTCGCTGCCACGCTTTCCTGCTGCTGCCCCTGCTGCTGCCCCTGCTTCTGCTGGCAAGGCCGGCAGTAGCCGCGGCAAAGCAGCGTGCAGCTTTGCCTGGTAGTGCTGCTCCACCGCGACCTCAGCGTGCGCAAAGCTCTTCAGCTTGTCCTTCTTGCCGGCAGCAGCAGTCGACACCGAGCCGGCCTCGGAGCTGCATGTGCCTTCGCCCGTAGCGGCCTCACCTGCTGCTCCTGCCTCGCCTGCTGTTGCTGCAGCTGCTGCGCGGCGGCGGCGGACTTGTCATGGACCGCGAGGAGGTCCTCCACCGACCGAAGCAGCTGCAAGGCCTCGAGCGAGCTGGCACGGTCGATCAGGAGCGCGTCCAGCTCTGCGCGGGGGTCCTCCTCCGCCGCTGTCGCCGCCTGCTGCTGCTGCTGCTTGCTTGTCGGTCATCGTCCCCGACTCTGACGACGACGAGTTGCGCTTGACGAGGATGCGCCGCTTCAGGGCCATATCGGCCTGCGCAAGAAGGCTCTCCCCCACCAGGCGCAGCTGCGGGCTGCCCGCCCCCGCCACCAGCTCCCCCACATGCTGTCTCACCTGCGCGAGCACGTCCTCGCCCTGGCTCTCCCCAGCTCCCTCCGCGGCATTTGCTGCCCCGCGGCGATCATCGCTCGCTCGCTCGCTCGCTCGCCCGCGCGCTTTGCGCTCCGACTGCGGCTGCGGCGCCGCTTGCAGAGCGCCCGCCCGCCTGCCCGCCTGCCCGCACGGCGCGAGCGCGCGTGCGTCGGCCGCCTAGCGCTTGGCCAGCAGGTCCACCGCCTGCTCCGTCTGCTCCGTCTGCTTGTTCTTTGGCCTTTGCGAAACAAACAAGCCAAGTGAATCCTGGAGTGAGTGAGTGAGTGGGAACGGCAGACGGTCACGACTTTGCCACAACCACCAGACACGTGCTGCCGAGGACTAAGACTGACGGCCCACGTCTCACTCGTGCAGTCTCACTCCTCCAACTGGCGGCACGCCTCCTCCCTCTCTCTCTCCGATGCGTCGCTGAATCTCTCTCTCTGAGTCGAAACGGAAGTCGAACGGAAGGAAGGAAGGAAACGATGTGGATCCCAGTGGATGGGGAGGAACGAGGCAGTTCGCGGCCCCGTGCAACTTCGCGTGCAGGGCTGGTCTATGAAGTATGAGCGAGCTGTGACGGGTAGACTGGATTTGGCTGGGTCCGTCGTCACAATCGCAGTTCAGTGCATGGGTTCAGCACATGCTGCGCCGTCCAGATGCTAGTGGGTCGCGATCAGCACCTGGACGCCTCGCCCCCTCGGCGCTTCCGCACCTCTGCTTTCTCCCAATCACGGGTGGGACATCCAGGTGCGTGTCGTAATTCCGGCCGGAGGGAAGGAGGGAAACAAAGGGGAAAAGAAGAAGAGAAAAAACTGCGCGTGCATTCCTGATGCCTTTCATGTGCTTTGGATGGTTTTGAGGCTGCTACTACTGCAACCAACATTGCCTGCCACACGCCTGAGAATGGGGAGGAACTCCACGTGCCCAGCCTCCGCGTTGTGTAAGGCAAAGGTGGAGCTGAGGGGATGGACGTGGCCGCAGACTGCGACATCGAATGACGTCATTCTATTGGCAAACCACACTCGATGGCGTCAGCAGTTCGCTGTTTCTCCCAACGCTGTGTGTGAGCACTGTGTGAATGAACGCACGTGCGACACAACTCGCAAATGTCCGATGCGAGCGAACGTTGGTCGGCGGTTGGCCGAGGGTTAATTAATTCAATGTATTTGAATTAAATAAGAATCGAGAACTGGATTTGCATTCGCTCGGGCGGTGCAATTCCGGGCTATCTCTCTGCTTGCACATAGGCGCGAAGGCATGTGCACCGAAAACTGCACGATGCAAAACGCATCCACGCTGTTTTTTCGCTGTCCATTTGCGACCGAGAAAAACGAAAGGGCACAGCAAGAGTCGGAGGCGGGAGAGCGAGGGATGGCCTCGAGGATGCCGACGCTGGCAGCAGCAGCAGCAGGAGCGCCGGCAGCGCCAGCGGCGACGAGCTGGCCCTGCCTGCGCCGGCCCCGCCGCCTCACGTCAACAAGCTCTCCTTTGCCCCGCCCGACGCGGCGGATGGTGGAGATGGCGGGAATGACGAGCTTGATGGGATGATGGCGCTGACAGCGTCCGCCTCGACGAGAACGCCGGCGACGAGGAGCTGGACGCGGCAGAGCAGCGATATGCGCGCATCATCCGCCAGTGGTCCGCCGGCTCCGGCGCCAGCAGCGCCAGCAGCGCCAGCAGCGCTAAGCAGCAGCAGCAGCAGCGACAGGTGCAGCGACGGATGCACCCGCGGCCAATGCGCGACATCACCGCGGAGAGCGAAGCGCGGCTGCAGCGCCTGCTCTTCGGCGTTGACGCGCCGCCGCCGCCATCAGCTGCCGGTGCCGCCGCGCCGTCGACGGCCTCCTCCTCCTCCTCCTCCTCGTCCACTTCCTCTTCGGCGGCGGCACAGCAGCAGCAGCAGCAGATGCCACGCCGTGCAACGTGGACGGCAAGTCGGCGGAGGAGGCGGCGGCGGACGAGCAGCGGCGGCATCGCCGCGTGCGCATGATGTTCTTGGCGGCCGCCGCGCTGCTGGTGCTGGCCGCCATCCTCGCCGTGGCGCTGCCCTTGGCCCTGCTGGGCGGTCCTGCGGACAAGGGCGGCGTGATAGCGGTGACGCCAGCGCCGACCAGGACGCCGACCGTGGCGCCGAGCACGGCGCCCACGCCGCAGCCGACGCCGGAGGCCACCTGCGCGTACGCGAGCGGCGTGCAGGGCGGCGTGCTGTGCGAGTTCTCGTCCGACAACGTCGACGCGGAGGAGGAGGAGGAGGAGGAGCAGCCTGGCCTGCGATGGCGGTGCCGCGACGCATGCTGCAAGCTGCGCGCGGTGTCTCGCAGCGGTGCCGTAGCCGACTACCCGCTGCTCGACTGCGGCGTCGATGACAGCAGACGACGTCAGCTAGGGCTGCGACGACTGCAGCCGGCGGTCGAGCTGCAGGTCAACCCGGACTTTGCCAGGTGCGCGTCTCGGCTGCGGGAGGACTGCGCAACGTCGAGGACGGCGCCGACAGGGACCCGGCAGAGACGCTGCTGGCGCTCGCCGTGCGGCGCGCCTGTCCGCCGCCGGACGGCGCTGCGCGTCTGCGGCCGCTCGCCGCGCAGCGCTACGTCCTCGGCGCCGCGGATGGCGGCGGCGACGGCGGCGCAGACGCCGTGGTCGCGCCGGACGAGTCGCTCTTCAGCCAGGTGCTGCTGCCGCTGGAGCTCGCCGTGCGGCCGCTGGCCGGCGGCCTCAGCGTCGCCGTAGAGCGGCTCGACCAGCCGCAGCGTCTCGCCGTGGTGCAGGACCAAGGGGTCGCGTTTGTCCGTGGGGACCAGGCGAATCCGACGGCACGGCGAACGCTGATTGGCGCGTTGAAGGCGAGGACGCCTCGCGAGTGGCCCTACGAATCCCCGGCAGGCGACTGTGTGCCGTGGGCGGCAACGGCGCGCCGCGGCTAGAGCTGCGCGAGGAGGAGGAGGCCGGCGAGCAGGAGGAGTGCTGGTGGGCGCTCGAGGCTCAGGGCGCGCTCGACCTCGCCGCGGTCGTGGTCTCACCCGAGGACGAGCTACCGCTCACGCATAAGCCGACGGCGCAGCCTTCGCAGCAGCCCTCGCAACGTCCCTCGCGGCAGCCCACTGCGGCGCCCAGCACGCACTCGCCCTCGCGGTCGCCCACGACGCCAGTGCCCTCGCAGTCGCCCACGCAGCGGCCGAGCGAGCAGCCCACGCTCGCGCCCACGCAGCGGCCGAGCAGGCAGCCCACGCTCGCGCCTACGCAGCGCCCTAGCGAGCAGCCTTCGCCCGCGCCAAGCAGGCGTCCCACCAAGGAGCCAACGTCCGCGCCGTCTACGAGGCCCTCGCGAGCGCCTACGCAGCGGCCCACGCAGCGGCCAACCGACGCGCCCACGCTTAAGCCCTCGCGGGCGCCCACGCAGCGGCCCACGCAGCGGCCGACCAAGCAGCCCACGCAGCGGCCCACAAAGCAGCCGACTGACGCGCCCACGCTGAAGCCCTCGCGAGCGCCCACGCAGCGGCCCACGCAGCGGCCCACAAAGCAGCCCACGTCCGCGCCGTCCGTGAGACCCTCCAGGGCGCCCACGGTGCAGCCTTCCAAGGCGCCCACCAAGCGGCCCACAAAGGCACCGACCAAGCGGCCCACGAAGGCACCGACCAAGCGGCCCACGAGAGCGCCGACGGCCAGGCCCTCCGCGGGTCCGAGCGAGGCGCCGTCGCCGAGGCCCACGTCCACGCCCACGTTCAGGCCCACGTCTAGGCCGACGGACCAGCCCACGGAGCGGCCCACGTCTAGGCCCACGGACCAACCCACGATTAGACCCACGGACCAGCCCACGGTCAGGCCCACGGACCAGCCGAGCCGGAGCCCACCGAGGCGCCCACGTTTAGGCCCACCGAACAGCCCACGGCCAGGCCGACCGCGGGCCCGAGCGAGGCGCCTTCGCGAGGCCCACGTCCATGCCCACGTTCAGGCCCTCGGGTCAGCCCACGCTCAGGCCAACAGACCAGCCCACGTTGAAGCCCACGGACCAGCCCACACGCGCGCCTGTGGAGCAGCCCACCGTCCAGCCCACGCGCACACCCGTGCAGCAGCCCGTGGAGCAGCCTGTGGAGCAGCCTGTGGAGCAACCAAGCGCTCAACCGTCGGCTAGGCCAACAAGTGCGCCATCACTGCGGCCTACCGAGACGCCCACGCAGCGGCCATCGGAGGCGCCGCAGACGACGCCGACGCCGCAGCCCAGCGAAGCGCCGCAGACGACGCCAACGCTGCAGCCCAGCGAAGCGCCGCAGACGACGCCGACGCTGCAGCCCAGCAAAGCGCCGCAAACGACGCCAACGCTGCAGCCCAGCGAAGCGCCGCAGACGACGCCGACGCTGCAGCCCAGCGAAGCGCCCACGCCGCAGCCCACCAACATCATTATCGTGCGCACCATGTCGCCGACCACGGCGGCGCCCACGCCAGAGCCCGTGACCGCGCCCTCGCCCGCGCCCATGCGGCCCGCCAAGAGCTCGTGCAGCGACCTGCGCACCGGCGACGGCATCTGCGACTGCAACTGCCCAGGCCAGTGGGACGTCGACTGCGACTTTCTGTCCCCGACGTTCGCGGACGTGTTCTTCTGCCACGACCTGGTCTACGACCACCAGCAGCGTCCGCTGGACCTTATCGCGTCCAGCGACTATGCGCCGCGCTGCCAGCGCTCGCTGGCGGGCAGCTCGTGCTGGTTCGGCGGCTCGCAGGTGCGGGCTGCCGTGGGCGTGACGGACTCGTTCGTCGCCGCCGAGCCACTGGGTAGGGCTTGCGCGCTGGACGACCAGTGCGAGGTCACGGTCGACGACCCGCGGGCGGATAGCGTCGTGCGAGAGCTCACGGCCACGGACCAGGCGAACTGCAGGAAGGCGTGCAAGCAGAGCGATGCCTGCTGGGCGTTCCAATGGGACAGGGACGTGGAGCTGTGCTGGCTGGTGCTGCGCGATGGCGTGGTTGGCTGTCCGGGAGATGACCGTGTGTGCCGCGTCAAGGAGGATCTGTGAGCTGATGCGGGATCATCAGAGTAGTAGGAAAGGAAAACATTAGTTTTTTGTTGTGCACGGATCGCGCTTGTCACAGCAGCAGCAGCAGCAGCAGCAGCAGCAGCAGCAGCAGCAGCAGCAGCAGCAGCAGCAGCAGCAGCAGCAGCAGCAGCAGCAGCAGCAGCAGCACAGCAGTTGTTTGTTGTGCATAGATCGCGCTTGCTGCTTTAAAAACGAACAGCAGCAGCAACAGCAACAGCAACAGCAACAGCAACAGCAGCAGCAGCAGCGACTCGAGTGCCCGGTACTCTAGTATACTCTTGAAGAGTGAAGGTGGGCATCCGCTTGGAGTGAAACGAGAACGTTCCACGGAACGCAGGTCGAGAAAAAAAAATAAAAAAATGTGGAGTGTGGCGCACTCACAGGTGTGTGCTAGAGGTGTGTGCCATGTATGCCAGGCGCAGTCTGTTGCAATCGTTGCAATCGCAACGCATTCCCCCCCTGCAACAAGGTCGACGAGTAGGAGCGGGAGGCGCAGGCGGAGCTGGCGGAGCTGGCAGCAGCCACCCAAGCTGCGGCGCGTCCTCGGTCGGGCCCGCAGGCACCATGGGCGACGCGGTCGGCGCAGTGCTCGACGCGGCCCGCGAGGGCGACCTGTGCACCGTGCAGCAGCTGCTCGAGCTGAGCCCCGGTCTGCTCGACTGCCGCGACCCCACCTCAGGCCGCACGCCGCTCATGAGCGCCTGCGCGGCGCAGCAGGCGCACGTGGCGCGCTGGCTGGTCGCGCAGGGCGCCGACCTGGAGCTGCAGAACGCGCACGGAACCACCGCGCTCACGCTCGCCTGCCAAGGGCCGCAGCCGGGCACCGCGCAGCTGCTCCTCGCGGCAGGAGCGGACCCTGGGGCGCGGAACCGGCAAGGAACCACGCCGCTCATGGTCGCCTGCGACGGCGGCGGGCGCCCTCGCCACGGCCGCGCTGCTGCTCGACAGCGACGTCGACGCGGACGCGCAGGACGAGAAGGGCTGGACGGCGCTCATGCTGGCCTGCTTTGACGGGGACCAGCCCGAGGTGGCCGAGCTGCTAGTGGCCCGAGGCGCGAACGTCAACCTGAGGAATGCCTACGGCTACACCGCCCTCATGCTGCCTGCTTGGCACGCGGGCACCGCGACACGGCCGCGCTGCTCGTCGCCAGCGGCGCGCCGAGCTGGACGTGCGCGACAAATGCGGGCGGACCGCGCTGCTGCACGCGTGCCGGCACGGCCAGGGCGATACCGCCGCGCTGCTGGTCGCGAGCGGCGCCGAGCTGGACGTGCAGGACAGGCTGGACGCCGCTCATGTTTGCCTGCCGGCACGACCTGCCGGCCGTGGCCAAGGCCCTCGTGGACGCGGGCGCCAACTTGGACCTGCGCAGCGAGCAAAAGGGCGGCACGGCGTTCATGTACGCCTGCCAGTTCGGGCAGCTGGACACCGCAAAGCTGCTCCTCGACAAAGGGGCCGAGCTGAACGCGCGCAACAAGCTCGGCTGCACCGCGCTCATGCTCGCCTGCCGGCATGGCCACACCGCCACTGCCGAGCTGCTGCTGGACAACGGCGCAGAGGTCGACCTGCAAGAGGACAAGGGCTGGACGGCGCTCATGTTCGCCGCCGCTTTCAGCTCGCTCGAGTGCGTCAAGGCCGTGTACGCCGCGGGCGCCGAGACGGGCCTGCGCAACGAAGGCGGCCGCGACGCGTTGGGCGAGGCGAGGCTGCGCGAGCAGTGCGGGGGCGTCGTGGCCTTCCTGGAGTTCGCGGTGGACTCCGACCTCGCCAGAGTGCTATTGGAGACGACCCAGAGCAGGGCGGTCGTAGTGGCCTTCTGGGACAACGACGTGCGGGCTTGGGAGGTCGCCAAGCGGCTCGACGAGGACGAGCTGCAAGAGCTGGGCGTGGACCAGCCCGCCACGAGGGCCACGGTGCGCAAAGCGCTGCAGCGGCGAAGGCGCCGGCCAACCTCCAGCGCGGAGAGAAAGTCGCTCATGAAGCGGATATCGCAGCGGCTGTCCGGCAGGCGCAAGGCATAGTTCGCGCCGCAGCCACCGCGGTCGCCGCCGCTGTATCGCCGCCCTTGAGCTCGGCCACCAAAGTACTACTAGCTAGCAAGAGTCAACCGTGACATGAGTATGGTGCGAGCGCCGCAAAAGACCTTTTGCTTCCACTACGGCAGTCCCGTTCGTACTTTTTTTTACGATTCCTCGTTTTAGAGAACATATTTATTTACAGAGGGACCACTACGGTTCATCTCGTATAGTCCAATGGTTAGGATACCTCGCTCTCACCGAGGAGATCCGGGTTCAATTCCCGGTACGAGAATTTTTTTTTTTTTTTTTTTTTTTGTGGCCATGAGCCTGTTTACGATGTACCTTCGGCGCTGCGAGCTGGAGCGCGAACCGCGACCTCGGTCACGATGAAAGTCCTCTTGCCGGTGATGGGAGTTGCCAACGCACAACTAATGCACAACCCGCGAGCAAGGGTTGCTCTTGCCTCGGCAACTCTCTGCCTCGGCAACTCGACGCGAAAGCCGAACCACTGCGCTTGCTCTGGCGTGTCCGGTTCGCACACCAAAGCCTACCTCTTCGACTCCGACCGCACCTTCGCCTGCCTCCGGTTCGCCTGCCTCCGGTTCGCGCGTTGCCGGCGCCCAACGCGAGAGCTGCAGAGCCCCAAGCTACAGCAGTAGAAGAGCAGACCTTGGTCATGATGGTCCGCATGCTGCCCGCGCTGCTGGTGGCCGGGCTGACTGGCTGCGCGGCTGGACAGTTCGAGGTGCCCGCGGCGTGGCGGGACGGGCCTTGCGCCGACGAGCTGTACAACGACGGCGTGTGCCACTGCGGCTGCGGCGCGCCCGACAGGGACGACTGCGCGGCGTCGTTCGACAACGCGGTGTGCGGGCCCAACGGGGTCGAGTTCGAGTTCTCGTTCGAGACCTGCGAGGCGGACAGCAGCTGCCCCACGGAGTACATCGTCGACGTGCCCGGCTACTGGACCTGCTCGCGCAAGGAGTACTTTCAGCTCGTCGACGACTTTCAGGTCTTTGCGAGTGCAACCGCTGCGGCGGCCAGAGCTATGGCTGCACCCTGGACCCGGCCCGGTGGAGCAGCCCGGTCGGGACGAGGGAGGCGGCCTGCTACACGTCCGTGTCGTCGTTCACGCTGGTGTCGTCCTGCGCCGACTGCGGTCCTAATGGGCCCATTGACCCGCCCGAGGACATTCTCGTCAGCTTTAAGAATGTCACGACGGCGGGCTTGGCGGTCATCATCGGCGGCAGCGTCGCCCTCCTCTTGGGCATCTGTGTGTGCTGCTATTGTTGCATCTCTTACAAGCGCAAGCAGAGCGAGCAGACGCGCCTCTTGCAGCAGATGATGCTTGCCCAGCAGATGGGCGTGAGCCCGCAAGGGGACCTGGAGGCCGGCGCCCACCAGCAGCCCAAGAAGCTCGGCACTGATAAGGCCAAGGCCGCGGCAGCGGGCATTGCGGCTGTCGGCGCAGCGGCGGCCGTGGGAGCGGCCCTCTCGGCCGAGGAAAAGGAGAGCAGCGGCGGCGGCGGCGGCGGCGGGTGTTGCGGATCGTGCGGCTCCGTGATGGACTTTCTGCTGGACCCTGTGGGCTTTTTGACGAGCAAGGCCGAGGCCAAGGCCACCAACTACGTGGTGGCAAGGCGGACGAGAAGCTCGGCCTCGGCGGCGCGCTCAAGGACCTCAACAAGCTGGCCGGCGACGGTGAGGACGACGAGGAAGAGGAGGAGGAGGAGGAGGAGGAGGAGGAGAGGAGGAGAGGAGGAGGAGGAGAGGAATGAGTCACCACCTGCGTTTTTTAGTCTCTTTCCACTTGCGAGTTGAACCTCCAACTCGCTAGCGCTAGCTGCCAAGCGGGCCAGCCTCCCTGGCGGCGGTGGTGGTGACAGAGGAAAAGGAGGAGGAGGAGGACGTACGGTTCGCCAGGTCCTTGCTCGACGCGGCGTTTCCGTTGGCTTGCACTAGTCGCCCAGACGTCAAGCAAGCGCTATCCAAGCAAAGAAGTTGCCCGGATACGGCGTCGATGCTGATCGTCAGATGCGTTGGAGGTGGTCGTCCTCCGACACCTCTCTGCAGCTCAGCTCTGGGTCCTCCCTCTCGACCAAGGAAGCGAGCTCGAAGAGTCCATCCACAAGCTCGGCCACCTAGCCGCGCCCACTGCCAACGGCTCGGGCTGCTCGGGCAGCGACGGCTGCAGGCTTGGAGGCCTGTCGCGGCCGCCGAACGGACATCGACGACGCGCCCCCAGATACGCGCGCGATGCGCGCGGCGCCGCGGCTGTTCGCGCTCGTGGCGGCGCTTTGGCCGAGAGCGATCGCCGCGTCGGCGACCTTGGCGCAGGCAGCAAGCGCGGCACCGACAGTAAGCGCCTGCGAGGAGAAGGAGAAGGAGCGGGTGTTGTACAGCCCCCCGGTGCTGCGCGCGCTTCGGCAGCCCTTGGTCGGTTCTCTCGCATGAGCACGTCGTGAACAACCACGACCGCGTTGACGGATTGGAGGACGCCGGAGCGGCCAGCAATGGCCGGCTGCTGTTCTTGTTCGGCGGCAAGGACCGGTTTGGCGTGCATGGCCGCGGGCATCTCTTCGTCCCGGACGCATGCGAGTGCCTGGATCGGGACGGGGGCGGCGCCTGCACCTGCGACGCCGAGGAGCGCGTGTTCGGCGTCTGGTACGCCACACCCGCCAACTACACCGGCCCGCGTCCATCGCCACGCGAGGACCTCTTCGTCGTGCACCTCGCCGACGACCTCTTTCCTCGTCGCCGGCGTGCAGGCGGACCGCATGGACCTCTGGAGCTACGACGCCTCGGAGCGGCGCTACGCAGCGCTGCCTTCGGCGCCATTCCAGGGCCGCAAGGACATGGTGGCGGCGTCCATGCACGACCGGCTGTTCATCATGGGCGGCACCGACCGCAACAGCGACGAGATCAAGAACGACGTCTGGTACTTTGATTCGCTATCCGCCGAGTGGGCGCTCTTGTGGCAAGCCGACGACGATTGCCTCGCCAGCGCTGCTTGCCCGTCGCCGCGCGAAGACCGCCGGCGTGGCAGTGCCCAGCGCCGGCGTGCTGCTGCTCTACGGCGGCGCTGCCGTCGACGGCAGCTTGGGCGACCTGTGATCTTCTCGCCGCTAAACATCTCCTGGACGCGACTAGAGCTCGCAGGAGATCACCCGCCGCCAACGGAAGACATGGTGCTCGCCCTCGACGAAGCGGCAGCGCGTGATCATGCATGGCGGCAGCATCGGCGAGGAGCTCGCGCCGCCAGGGGTGTGGATGCTCGACGTGGGCGACGAGCCCTCGCGGTGGAGCTGGACGCAGGTGCCGGCGGCAAGAGCACTGTCCGTCAAGGACCACGCAGGCGTCGTGGTGGGCGACACGTACGTCAGCGCCTTTGGCGAAATGGAGCGTAACGATGCCGTGCGAAGCAGCATCGTCATGCTCTTCGACCTCGCGTCCGGTCGCTGCCCGAACGACTGCGTCGGGAGGGCGAGTGCTTGCCGCCAGGGTGCCAGTGCCCCGAAGGGCTCGAAGGCGTCAGCTGCAACGTGCTCGAGTGGACGGAAACGCCGAAAAACGTCTCACCGCTGGCCAGCGCGATTGTGCTGAGCCTTGGTCTGGTCCTCGTAGTGGCCTCGACCGGCATGGGCGTCGCCCTTCGCGGCGTTCGCAAGCGCCCTGCCGTGCACGCGGCTTCGCCAGCTCAACATCATTAGCTGCGCGGGCTGTGCGCTGGCGGGAATTTCGCTGGCGCTCATGTCACTGTCCGCGCCGCTGCCGGGCGACGAAGACGGCGCCAAGAGCGCCACAAGCAGGTGCTTGGTGTCGTACTCGCTGCCGGCCTTTGGCCTGAGCTATGGCGCGCTGCTGGCAAGGCCAAGCGCGTGGCGCACATCTTTTCCCTTCAGAACCTCCTCAGCTCCAAGGCGGCGGTATCCCACTAGATGGCTCTTCGCCGTGCTCGGCAGTCGTGGCCATGGAGATGGTGCTCGTCACCGTGCACGTCAACAACCCCGTGCAGTTCCGCTGGGAGCAGGCCAACGCCAACGCGGACAAGATCGCGGGCACCAAAAACAGCCTCGTGCCCCTGTGCGCAGGCTCGGGCGATGAAGGCGTCATGATGCTCGTCATCGCCATCGCGAACGGCAGCGTCCTCTTCTACGGCGCCTATCTGAGCTACCTGACGCGCCCACGTGCGCGTCTTCCTGGACAGCCGGGGTGTGGGCATGGCCATCTCCAACACGCTCATCTTTGCGTTGCCGGCGCTGCTCGTGAGCTCGGCACTGCGCAAGCTCACGCCTTCGGGCGCGCTCATAGCCGCGGCAGGTGGCATCGTGCCCTCCGTGGTTAGCGTGATGGCCATGGCTCTGTTGCCGCCGCTGCGCTCCCCGCAACCTGCCACGCGAGGAGTTGCACAAGCTCTTCAGCCTGCGCGTCGCCACCTCCTCCACGCGCCGGGCCAAAGCGCCAACAGCATGCACAAGATCCAACCAACTCCTAGCACCACGACCACCGCGCTTGGCACTGCGCACAGCGAGGGAGCCCCGCTCGGGCCAGAGACTGAGACGGCGAGGCCGACCTGGCCACCGACGTCACGTACGGCGTGGAGCCCGAACCCTCAACACAAGCGCTCGAGTTCCAGCTCGCGCCTCGAGAAGGAGGTCGAGGCGCTCCGGGCCCAACTGGCAGCAAGGCGCCAGCACGACGCCTACTAGCACGACAACATGGTTCAATCAATCAATCATCATATGCAAGCGCTAAATCGGTCAAGCCTACCCCTGTCCTTGCCAAAGACGTCACCCGCCCGGACATGCTCATGCAGCGACTTTGGCGCAGAGCTCGCCTCGCCGCCACGGCGCTCGCTTGACTCGTGGCGGCCGAGGCCGCGTGCGCATTCTTGTCGTCGTCCAGCAGTGGCGACAACTTGCGGTAGAGCCACGGCCAGGACTTTGGCACCCAGGCGTTGCTCATCATCATGAGCGTGAGCGTTTGAGCCACAGATCAATCCCGTACCCGCAGAACAGGTAATAGCGCAAGTAGCTCCTATCCGGGTCCAGCTCGTCGTTCCACACGCTGCTGACTAGCAAAGCCACAGTCTGCACGGCAGCGGTGGATACCACCTGCGCGGCCGAGAGCCAGAGGTTCTTGCGCGCCATGCTGCGCAGCAGCCGCACCTCGCGTTTGGCGCGCTGCCGCTGACGCCCCCGCCGCCTCTGGCGGTGCTGCAGTCGTTGGAGCCTTGGACGGTCTCCTCAACGCTATTGGCGTGCTGGAAGACCGGCAGCACGAAGAGCGTCAGGAGCATCATGCTGAGGCCAAAGTCGCTGCAGATAAAGATCACGGTCACCAGGGCGCTGGGGCTCGAGGGTGCACGACGAGTCAAAGAGGACGCGGCCGCGGAACAGGTACATGCCCAGCAGGACAAAGCACGGCATGCCTATCGTGACGACGACCTTTTCGGTGCCCCACTGGAGCAGCTTGTGCCACTTGCCCGCGCTCAGGCTGGTCGTGCGCGCGCGGATGATGAGCACCTGGTAGTTGCCCACATCGTCGCGAAATATGCAAAGGTGTTCGTCGCGCAACGACCTGGCAGTACGTCACGGACTGCGACACGACGCCCACGCCCAGGTTGATCGAGTTGGTCGCCTGCTGCGCGACGTTGAAGCCTGCGTTGGCCAGCATCCACATCACGACGCGCTTCTGGAACTGCACCCGCGTCGCCGCCTTGCGTCGTAGCCGTGCCTCCTTGCGGCGCAGTTCGTGGAAGCGCACGAGCATGGCGTAAAAGGCCCACACAAAGAACAAGCCCGTGACCGTCACAACACCTCGGGCCGTGGCCTGCGCTTTCAGGAAGTGCTCGGGCGCCGCCACGCCCGAGTGCAGCGTCAGCCACGAGCTGCCGCTGCCGCTGCTGCTGCTGCTGTTGCCCGCCATGTCTGCGGCGCGCGCGCCGGCGCTCGGCGCTAAAGCTTTGTGTGGTCGTTGGTTTTCATGTTACGTTATCGTGTGGTCGTTGACGGGTCGATCTACTAGACGAAAAAAAGTACGGTCAACAGCAACCAAAAGTACGGTCGGGCAACGGACGTACGTGCCGTAGTGGACCAGTCAGGAGAGGAAAGAGGAAAAGACAATTCAGCTTGACCGGCCATTCAACGAGCGCGGACGACCCAGCGGGCTCAAGGGCCTGCTCGGACACGGCATGGTGCAGTTTCATGGGCGTCGTGCCAGTTCACAGAAACCCCGCCGCGTGGCGCTCCCGCGACTGCCGGGGGAAGAGGCGGGCAGCACGAAACCTAGCCGAGCGGGCACGCCGCGAGCAGCCAGTCTGCCATGAGCAAACTGTACTCTTGGTACCAGGCTGACTCTCTCTCTCCTTCTCCTTCTCCACGACGTACCATACCTGATCGGAGGTAGCGCCACGGCATCGGGCGAACAAGCTGGACACTTTATCGTGCTTGTGCCAGTCCTGGCCGGGTGAAGACACAGACTCCTCTGGCACAAAGGACGACGTCTGCGCCGAGGACATGGGCGCGATGGACGCTATGGAGGCAACCTCGGGCGACCGCCTCGGGGACGCCTTTCGGACGCGGCGCGCGGGAAGGGTCTCCGCTTGCGACGACGTCGCCATCGTCGGCGCCTTGTGAGCTGCCGTCGTGCTGCACCTTGGTGGAGCTGTGCCCGCCTCGGCCCGCGCTGTAGTTGTTGCGGTTGGTTGCCCCTTGTCTTCGTCCAGGTACCGGCTGAGCAGCGCGCGCAGCCGCGGCCAAGACCTTGGGCACCCAGCGTTGCTCATCATCATGAGCGTGACCGTTTGGAGAATGAGATCCACGCCGTACAGAGCAAAGCGCACCCAACGCCATAGCTCAGCTCTCAGGGTCGTGCTCGTCGCTCAGGATGGTCTCGAGATGTTGCCGATAAGTTGTACGAAGAAGGTGGAGACGACTTGCACCATCGATAGCTTCATGTTCTTGACTGGCGGTGCGTCGCAGCTTGGCCATCGCGAGACGCTTGTTATTCCCCTGCCGACCGATCGATAGGCGGTCGCAGAGACGCTCTTGACGGCTTCAGACCGGCAGCACAAACAGCGCCAGCAGCATGACGCTCAGGTTCAAGTCGGCCACCATGAAGATGTACGTGACGATGGTGGGCAGCTCTCGCAGACAGAGTCGAATAGCACTCGCCCGCGGAACAGGACGAGTGACAGGACCATGATGCCCGGCAGCCCCGTCAAGGCCATGAGCTCGGTGGACCACTGAAGCATCTGATGCATCTTGCTGGCCCCCGCTGGTTGTCCTGGCGCGGATGGCCAGGACCATGTAGTTGCCCCACATGCGCCCCGTAATTGAATGCGCTGTGCTTTTGCGAAAAGTGACAGTAGGCCGGGAGAGCGCGCGGCGGCGGCGTCCACGCCAACATGACCGAGTTCTCAATTTGCTGCATCACGTGAACCCCGTGTTCACCAGCATCCAGCCCACACCTTCTTCTGGAACGCGATCTTGGTGGCATTGCGGCTCCTTGCGCCGCCTCCTGAGTCCGCAGCTCCTGAACCTCGCGAGCATGACGATAACGCCGAGAAAAGAACAGCCCGGTGATGGATATCGTCGCCCCCCGGCGACTTTCCACGCCAACAGAAAGCTCGCCGGTGGCGTTACGCCTTCGTGCAGCGTCCCCACGAGCTGTCATTGCTAAACTGGCTCGTGGACCAGTTGCCGCCGCCCGTCTCCTCGTACATCCTCGCTCAATGCGGCTTCATTCGCCCGCCCGCTGGTCGCGTCTGCCCGCCCCGGTTGCCCTCGAGCTCCTCCGCAGACCTTGTTACAGCTCTGGCAGCGTGCTTGGGCCGGTGCGGCCTTGGCCCGACGCGGCTTTGGCGGCGTCCTGGTACCGGTACTCTCTTATCTTCCGCGTCCTTTCCGCCTCTCGAGCAGAAGTTGTGTACGTTGACGCCGCGAGCGAGCGCTGTCCGAGTGCCGAGCGCTCGGCCGCCGCGAAACGTAACCGGGCACTGCCGCGACAGCTCGAGCCTCACCGCGAGCTTTGCGTTCACGCGAGCGGGCAGCCCGCCACGCGCGTGCTTCCGTGCGGAATCGGACAGGTGCCTCTCGATGGAGTACGACTGCAAGACTTCGAGGCGTTGTCTGGCTCGACGGTGGCGACAGACGGACTGCTTGCTGCTTGCTTGGTGATTGCCACCGAAAAGAAAGTACGGGCAATGGACGTACGGGCGATGGACGTACGTGCCGTAGTGGACCAGTCAGGAGAGGAAAGAGGAAAAAGACCATTCAGCTTGACGGCCATTCAGACGAGCGCGGACGACCACTGCTGATCAAGGGCCTGCTCGGACACCGCATGGTGCAGTTGATTGGCGTCGTGCCAGTTGACAGAAACCACGCCGCGTGGCGCTCTCCGCGTCTGCCGGGTGGAAGAGGCGGGCAGCACGATCCTAGCCGGAGTGGGCACACCGCGAGCAGCCAGTCTGCCATGAGCAAACTGTACTCTTGGTACCAGGCTGACTCTTCTCTTCTCCATCTTCTCCACGACGTACCTGATCGGAGGTTGGCGCCACGGCATCGGGCGAACGAGCTGGACAGCTCTATCCTGCTTGTGCTCAGCCCTGGCCGTGGCGGAAGACACAGGCTCCGTCGGCACAAAGGACGACGCCTGCGCCGAGGACATGGCGCGGTGGACGCTATGGAGGCAACCTCGGGCGACGCCTTCGGGGACGCCTTCGGACGCGGTGCGCGGGAAGGGTCTTCCGCTTGCGACGACGTCGCCATCGTCGGCGCCTGTGAGCTGCCGTCGTGCTGCACCTTGGTGGAGCTGCGCCCGCCTCGGCCCGTGCTGTAGTTGTTGCTGTTGTTGCCCTTGTCTTCGCCCAGGTACCGGCTGAGCAGCGCGCGCAGCCGCGCCAAGACTCGGGCACCCAGCGTTGCTCATCATCATGAGCGTGACCGTGTTGAAATGAGATCCACGCCGTACAGGGCAAAGCGCACCCAACGCCAATAGCTCAGCTCAGGGTCGTGCTCGTCGCTCAGGATGGTCTGCGAGATGTTGCCGATAACTTGCACGAAGAAGGTGGAGACGACTTGCACCACCGATAGCTTCATGTTCTTGACTGCGGTGCGTCGCAGCTTGGCCATCTCGAGGACGCTTTGTTATTCCCTTCCGTGCCGCTCGACTGATAGGCGGTCGCAGAGACGCTCTTGAGGTGCTTCATGACCGGCAGCACAAACAGCGCCAGCAGCATGACGCTCAGGTTCAAGTCGGCCACCATGAAGATGTACGTGACGATGGTGGGCAGCTCCTGCGTGCAGACAGAGTCGAATAGCACTCCCCGCGGAACAGGACGAGTGACAGGATCATGATGCCCGGCAGCCCCGTCAAGGCCATGAGCTCGGTGGACCACTGAAGCATCTGATGCATCTTGCTGGCGCCCGCGCTGGTTGTCCTGGCGCGGATGGCCAGGACCATGTAGTTGCCCCACATGGCGCCCATGAAAGTGAATGCGCCGTGCTTTGCGAAAAGTGACAGTAGGCCGGAGAGCGCGCGGCGGCGTCCACGCCAAACATGACCGAGTTCTCAATTTGCTGCATCACGTTGAACCCGTGTTCACCAGCATCCAGCCCCCACCTTCTCTGGAACGCGATCTTGGTGGCATTGCGGCTCCCTTGCGCCGCCTCCTGAGTCCGCAGCTCCCTGAACCTCGCGAGCATGACGATGAACGCCGAGAGAAAGAACAGCCCGGTGATGGATATCGTCGCCAGCGACATCCCGCGCCAGCAGAAAGCTCGCCGGCGGCGTTACTCCTTCGTGCAGCGTCTCCCACGAGCTGTTATTGCTAAACTGGCTCGTGGACCAGTTGGCGTCGCCCGTCTCGTCGCCCATCCTCGCTCAGCCCACCTTCCTTCGCCCGCCCGCTGGTCGCGTCTGCCCCCCCCGGTCGCCCTCGAGCTCCTCAGCCGACCTTGTTACGGCTTTGGCAGCGCGGCCGGGCGCGGCTTTGGCCGGACGCGGCTTTGGCGGCGTCCTGGTACCGGTACTCTCTTATCTTCCGCGTCCTTTCCGCCTCTCGAGCAGGAGTTGTGTCCGTTGACGCCGCTCGAGCGCCGCCCGAGCGCCGAGCGCTCGGCCGCCTCGAAACGTAACCGGGCACTGCCGCGACAGCTCGAGCCTCACCGCGAGCTTTGCGTTCACGCCAACGGGCAGCCCGCCACGCGCATGTGCTTCCGAGCGTAATGTAAGCGAGAATCGACAGGTGCTCCCCTCGATGGAGTACGACTTGCAAGCCTTCGAGGCGTTGTCTGGCTCGACGGTGGCGACAGACGGACTGCTTGCTTGCTTGGTGAGTGCCACCGACTATGTACTGGTACGGTACCGGTACGTACGTTCGTCCTCGCACATGGCTGGCCTCACATGTCAAGTGGCAACTGTGCCCAGAGGGGCCCGGGCGTGTTTAGCTTGCTGCCCACGGCGGCACTGCGCTGCGCTGCCGGCTTCTCGAGACGCGCAGCCGCTGCTTCAACTCGGGCGCCCAGGCGTTGCTCGTCATCCTGCAAAGGCTTGGTTGTGACAGCGCCGAAAGCTCCGGCTGGAGTTGTACTAGTCAGCGTCGGAACAAGGACGACACGAGCTAGCTAGCTAGTGAGCTGCACGGCAATCGCGGGCGACGGTCTGCGCAGCCGAAAGCTCCCAAAATGCGCGTTCCCAGGACAGAGCTACTCCTCGTGTCAATGCTTACAGCCCAGGACCCACGCCGGCCGCCGCAAAGACGGGTGCGTGCGGCATCGGTGGGCAGATCATGTCGACCCTGGAATATGAAGATCGGCATGGCCTTGATGGCGGGCAGAGCGGTCGAGCTAAGTAGGATTTCCGTGGCCGGCCGCAACAGGTGTTGCGCCTTGCCGCGCGCTCGCGCTGGTCTAGTGGGCCAGCTGACGGGCATGTGAGAGTCAGTCAGTACGTCAAAGCTGTGCCGTAGTAGACTATTCGAACTGCGCGAGATCGAAGGCCACCCGACCAAGTTTGCAGAGACTCACATTTCCTTAGCTGACTGAGCGCGAGGCCTTGCCATTCGGGTTGATGATCTCAGACGTGCTCATCATCGCCGAGCTGCTGTCCGTGTCCTGCACCGCGTTGCCACCGCGCTGCCGATTGCCGACCTTGGACTCGTCCTTGTCGTCGTCCAGGTACTTGTCCAGGAAAAGGCGTAGCCGTGGCCACGACTCGGGCACCCAGGCGTTGCTCATCATCATGAGCGTCACCGAGTTGACCCACAGGTCGACTGCGTACAGCGCGAAGCGTACCAAGCGCCAAAAGCTGAGGTCTGGGTTGTGCTCGTCGCTAAAGGCCGTCTGCGAGACGGCGCCAATCACCTGCACAACAAAGGTGGAGACGACCTGCACCGCGGACAGCCGCATGTTCTTTACGGCAATACGCCGCACCTTGTGCGCGTCCCACTCCGCCTTGGCGCTGCTGGCGCCGCTCGCGGCTACGCTGCGGAGGTGGTGCATGACGGGCAGCACAAAGAGCATCAAGAGCATCAAGCTCAGGCCCGAGTCGGCCAGCGTAAAAGCGAACGCGACGGCCGTGGGCAGCTCCTGCGTGCAGATGGAGCTGAAGAGCACACGTCCCCGAAACAAGAAGACTGAAGTGAGCATGATGGCAGGCAGGCCGGTCAAAGCTAGAACCTCTGCAGCGCGCTGCAGCAGCTGGTGCAGCCTGCCCGCGCTGGCGCTGGTCGTTCTGGCGCGGACGACGAGGACCATGTAGTTGCCGAGCATGGCCCGCCGTACGTGACCGCGCTGTGCTTTTGCGAGAACTGGCAGTACACCGTGGAGCGCGCCGCGGTCGGCACAGTGTACATGACCGAGTTTTCGACGTGCTGCACGACGTTGAAGCCGATGTTGACCATCATCCAGCCCACGACCTTCTTTTGGAACCCCAGGTCGCTGCAGTTGCCTTTGTGCGCTGATGACCGCCGCAGCTCGACGTACCGCTGCAGCATGACCACGAGGGCCCAAAGGTAGAACACGTCGCTGGCGAGTACGAGGCCCAACGTGGCGTCTCGCGCCAACAGTGCGCTTGCAGGCGGCGCCACGTCCTCGTGCAGCGTGAGCCACGACCCGCCGCGATCGGGCCAGTTGTCTGCCATCCTCCGCGCGCCGGGTATGCTCTAGCTCTTTAGCTACTAGCACCGCTTCCGCCTCCGGTAGGCAGAAAAATCCCAGCACCTCTTGACGGAAAAATGTTGGGTAATGTTTGCAGATGGAAATAAAAATGTGGGGATGCCAGCAGACCCGGCCAAACGTCTAAAAATGAGGTCTTGGACGTGTCCGCAACCATGATCACGTAGCTTGGCTAAGAGTCATCTACCATTTGGTAGGGTCAAGTGTCCCAGGCCGGGACGGGATGGCGGGTGGGCGGGCGGTGGCAGTGGCCCAGGCGAGGCGGCCTAGGGCTACTCGCGAGCGTGCCTCAGCTGGCGGCTGGGACCACGCGGCGCGACGTCTGCGCAGACGCCGGCCGCAACCTCAAGCAGACGCTGGAGAACCGTGAACTCGATGTCGACCTCCGCGACGGCAGCGAGGACCAGCAGGAGAACCAGGACGCGATGGCCTCCGAGGTGAACCTGGAGGGCAGGATCCTGAAGTAGGGATGGGCGCAGCGGCCAACGCACGGCACGACGAAGGGGCCCACGAACGTGGTGTTCTACTACCCTAAGATCGCTGCGCTGTTCGCCGGGGAAGGCAGCACCAAGCAGCACCTGTCGTGGTTTCGGGAGGAGATCATCACTTTGGAGGAGTACAGGGACAGGTTTGACCACCCGACCGAGGCCGACATCCGCAACGTCGTGCAGCAGCTCATTGACCACCGCGACAGCTGTCACCTCGCCCGCGTAGACCCGAACTTGCACGAGTTCCTCGCCACATCCAGGCACGCGTGTTGACGATGACCACGAAGAAGATCCTGAAGAAGACGCTTCACGACGATAGCGAGCTTCCCGAGGACCTAAGAAGCGCCTTAAGGAGAACAAGCAGTGGACCAGATGGTCGTCAAGCGCATCCAACATCTTCGCCCAAACCGGCAGAGGGCGGCCCAGGACACCCAACAAGGCGCTTGAAGCGCGTAGCAAGTGCCGATAACCCATACTGTGCCCTTGCTTGCTCCCCAGTTCCCGAGAGGTCGCGTTATGCGGCAACCAGCCCATCCTGGCATTGAATGGAATTGAGATTAGGTGGACAGGTACACCATCAGGGTGCCCAAGAGGTTGCGAACCCCCAACCTGAAGTGCCTTAGAGGGTTTTCCACCCCGCTGAGCACGCTGGTGCAGCCCGTTTCGCCCGCCGCGCCCTCCTCGCCGAGTTGGCTCACAGGTGCTGGGCAAAACCCCGATTTTCTGCCTACCGGAGGCGGAACGCGTGCTAGCTAGAGCTAGAGCAAGCCAGCTCTCTCTGGGCACCCCGTGCGCCTGTCGTCGCGGGGAGTGCCAACGCATAGATCCTTGTTGTTCTAACTAAACACTACGGCAGATCCGAATCCGAAACGGACCTGGTCCCGGGTTCTCGTACCACACTGACATTCCATGTGACACGTGGTACAGGTCACAAGTGAAAAGGCAGGGCAACATCGCCTTGCCCAGCGTGTACCGGGTCTTACAGCTTCTCATCGGCCATGAGAACAGACGTGGCCACCAGCATGCCCGAGCTGTTGACGGACGCGTTGTTGCTGGCGCTCACGCGCGACGGCTTGGCGTTGGAAGACGCCATGCCATCGCCAGCGGGGTCTGCAAAGAGCGCAGACGTGGCCACCAGCATGACCGGAGCTGTTGTCCGCCACTTTGCCGCTTGCGTTGGTGTCGGCGTGGGACGTCGCACCCTTGTCGTCCTCAAGATACCTGTCTAGGAAGGCGCGCAGCCGACTCCACGACTCGGGCACCCAGGCGTTGCTCATCATCATGAGCGTCACCGAGTTGACCCACAGGTCGACTGCGTACAGCGCGAAGCGCACCAAGCGCCAAAAGCTGAGGTCTGGGTCGTGCTCGTCGCTAAAGGCCGTCTGCGAGACGGCGCCAATCACCTGCACAACAAAGGTGGAGACGACCTGCACCGCGGCAGCCGCATGTTCTTCACGGCGATGCGCCGCATCTTGTGCGCGTCCCGCTCCGTCTTGGCGCTGCTGGCGCCGCTCGCGGCTACGCTGCGGAGGTGATGCAAGACGGGCAGCACGAAGAGCATCAAGAGCATCAAGCTCAGGCCCGAGTCGGCCAGCGTAAAAGCGAACGCGACGGCGGTGGGCAGCTCCTGCGTGCAGATGGAGCCAAACACGACACGCCCGCGAAAGAGAAAGATGGACACGAGCATGATGATCGGCAAGCCGGCAAGCGCCACCGCCTCCGTGACGCGCTGCAGCAGCTGAAGCACCTACCCGCGCTGGCGCTGGTCGTTCTGGCGCGGACGACGAGGACCATATAGTTGCCGAGCATGGCGCCGCCAAACCACGGCGCTGTGCTTTTGTGCGAACTGGCAGAACGTGGAGGAGCGCCCAGCGGCTGCTACGCCAAACATGATCGTTGGACACCTGCTGCATCACGTTAAAGCCGATGTTGACCAGCATCCAGCCCACGACCTTCTTCTGGAACGCGATGCTGCGTCTGCTGCCCTGCTGGTGCTCGCGCGACCGCCGCAGCTCCAGGTATCGTTCAGCATGGGGACGAGCGCCCACGCGTAGAACGCCCCCCCGTGACGGACACCACGGCCCACGCCACGTCCCGCGCTAGGAGCGTGCTCGCGGGCGCATGCACGTCTTGGTGCAGCGTCAGCACAAGCTTGCATGATCACCGCCGCCCGCGGCGCCGCCCATGCCGTGCTGCGGCGAGGCGGCGTCTGCCTTGGTGAATGGCGCGACGACGTCTCGTACTTTCACCAACGGCTACGATACTACGGCATCGCTCTTCGGGCTGGAACGAGGAGGGGAGGCTCGGCGTCTCAGCGTCAGCTGCTGCTCCGCTCAACGGCTTACAGAGTTCATTGTGTCAAGGTTTGGTCGAGGGCTCACCGCTACAGGCTGGACAGCAACGCCGGCTGCGCCGGTGCTCGCGGGCAAGCTGCTCAATGCTAACGCCGCCGAGTTCCTGCCCGGCTGCACCTTGACGGTGGCGCGCGCGCCGTCGGTTTCGTCCTTGTCGTCCTCCAGATACCTTTCCAGGAAGGTGCGCAGCCGGCTCCACGACTCGGGCACCCAGGCGTTGCTCATCATCATGAGCGACATCGTGTTGACTGCGAGGGCCATGCTGTAAAAGATGAAGCGCAGGCAGCGCCAGTAGCTCAGGCTGGGGTCTTGTTCGTCGTCAAAGAAGGCCTGCGTGAGAACGCCAAAGAGCAGCACGGCAAAGGTGGTCACGATCTGCACAGCCGAGAGCTTCATGTTCTTCACGGCAATACGCGCAGCTTGAGCGTCTCTTGATCCACCTTGTCGCTGGCGCTGGCCACCTTCGCGACGTTCCGGAGGTGCTTGGTAACCGGCAGCACGAAGAGCACCAGCAGCATCAGCTCAAGCTCGAGTCGGCCATGGTGAACACGGACGTGATGGCAATGGGCAGCTCTTGCGTGCAAACCGCGCCGAAGAGCACGCGGCCGCGGAAGAGGATGGCTGCGGCAATCATGATAATGGGCACGCCCACGAGAGCGATCGTCTCGGTTGCCCACTGAAGAAGCTGGTGCAGCTTGCCAGCGCCCGTGCTGGTCGTCCTGGCACGGATGGCGAGCACCATGTAGTTGCCCCACATGGCGCCCATAAAGAAGAACGCGTTGCGCTTCTGCGCAAAGTCACAGTAGATCGCGGACTTTGCGGCGGCGGCGCTGCCATACATGAACGTGTTGAGGAGCTGCTGCATGACGTTTAAAGCCTGTG
>JACDIV010000012.1:0-18422 GCA_022244645.1 Thraustochytrium striatum | reverse complement strand
GGCGCCTGGACGAGCCCGGCCGCCCGGTGTCCTGGCGTGGCGCTGTCCTGGTGCCTCCCCCCCTCCCTTTTTTATGTTAGATTGATGTGAGATTGACGCGGTTATTCGGCCAAGCTCGCCGTCGCCCCTCGGACGAGTCTCAGTCCGTGTCTTGGGCTTCGACTTGGACGAGGTCCACGAGAGCGTTCTCACCGACCCCATCCGGCTTGAGCGTGCTCAGCATAGCCTCTAGCGCCTGTGTCCCAGTGGGCCTTGCCGCTGGCCACGTTCTCTTTCGCAAACTGGAAAAGGGCCTTTTGCAGCTCGCGTTTATGCGCGGCCGGCCTTCTGCATCTCGCGCCGATGTGCGGCGTCGGCCTCCTCCAGGGTGGCCTTGCGCTCCTCCATCTTGTTCCGATGCGCGGCGCCATACCATCTGGTGAAGACGACGTAGAAAACGAAGATGGTGCCAAGGAAGGTCACGACGACGATGATAGTGTAGTCGGTGTCGTGCTTGGTCTTGTCAAAGATGTGCACGGAGCCATTTGCGGTCTTCTCGTAAGCGATCTCGCACTCTCCCCGAGTCTTGAGGAGGTCACGAAGCGAGATCAAAGGTTCCGTGCTGTCGGCCGCCTTGTGGACACCCTCGACCAGTTCGTCGTCCATTGTCGCTCCGACCGCTTGGAAGCACTGAGAGAAGAAGAGCTCTGCGAGTGTGGTCACAGCCGGACAGGCCTCTAGCGACGAGACGGCACCCGGATCAACACAGACGTCGTCGGCACCAGCACTCGTGTCCACCTCGCTGACGACCACCACGCCTCCTACGGACATAGACTTGCACCACCGCCCGCGCCCACGCCGCACCGCACGCCGCGCTTGCACGCCCTCGTCTCCCTCTCTCTCTCGTCTTCTGGATCGTCGGCACGTGCCACTGGAGGTACGGCATACTGGTACCGGTACCGTACCTGGTACCGGTACGGTACCGGGCGACCGACTTGAACGCCAATTCCATCAAGAGTTTGCGTTCGGTTCCTTTCTTGGGTAGCTTGGGCGCCCGCTCGATGATGAGTGATGGTGAAGATTACTTACGCCGAGTTAAGACTGGTCGCGAGGTTGACAGCAAGCTAGAGAGTTACCCAACGCCCCACTTCGATGCCGAGTGGGGCTGCAGGGAGCACAGGCTGCCACCGGTATAAACCGAGGTCTTGCGCATGTGCCACCGCTGGTGGGGCGAGCGGCTCCTGGGTCGCCAGGAGCGCGCGCAATAGGTGCGCTGGTGCTGGAAGATCGTCTCCACGAGGAGGCGACGGCTGGCAGCGAGGCCGTCGAGTTGGTGCTTGTCGTAGTAGTCGCGCACGATGCGGCGGAGTGCGGGCCAGTCGCCGGCCGTGCCACCTGCCGTAGAGACCGGGATGAGGAGCTTGTTGGAACCAAGGGCGGCGTCGTACTTGTCATGCTTGGCCTTGCGGCTGCTGCGACGGTTGGCAAAGAGCGCTCCGTGACAAAGCTCGTTGAGCTGATAGTGTTCACGGCAGTCACATCAATGATGACCGGCTTGGCAGGTGCTTGCAAGGTAGCATGGACGTCGACGCGGAGGTTGTCGCTCACCCACACTTCGGTGCGAGCGGTGCCTCCCAGCTTGTTGAGGTGCTTGCAGATGACGTCGCGGGCCGCGTTGTGGGCCACGGTGGCGGTGTTGACGTGCTTGCAGTGGAGCGCGTGGAACCAGTTGGCGCTCGGCTTGCGCATCTCGGTCGCGCCGCAGCCGCACGTGGTTGGACTGGACGCCAGATCGGGACGAGCTTGGCCAGTGCGCTTGCGGAGATAGGCGAGCCAGAGCTTGTTGGGCAGCTGGGTCACGGCAAGCGACGGCGTGGTGAGCAGGATGACACCGGCCGAGGTCTCCTGGTTGGCCGCGTGGATGCGGCGTGCGAGGAAGGCCCGCTCTCGGCGTCCAGGGTCGGGCGTTCGGCGTCGGCTGGCGGTGGCGGCTGCACGGTCTTGTCGCCGCAGGTGATGTCGAGCTTGCGTTGAAGTCGTGCGGCGTTGCCTGCATGTAGACCTTTGGTGATGTTGGAGGCGTGGATGTGGATGAGGTCTTTGAGCTTCGTTGCCGTAAGGAGCACTGCTGGTAGATGTTGTTCGGGCAGGACGTGGGGCATCTCGGGGAGCTGGTCCCGAGTCGCAAGATGGCGGCGACGGCCGGGTGCGTACTCGGGTTCGGGGTGATGACCAGGTCGTGTAGGTGTGCGACGTGCGGGAAGAAGGTGGTGCCGAGGCCTGCGCGTAGAGCGAGGAGCAGGGCAGACACGTAGCAGGCGTCCGGGAAGAGCTTTGGGTCGAACACGCCAACACCACCCAGGCTGATGGGGAGTTGCGTGCGTGCGGCCCAGTCCTGCAGTTCTTCTGAGGTGGTGCCCAGCGGAGGGCCGGCGCGATCGGCTTGGCTGTCGGGTCAGACGTCCCAGATCCCGAGCTGAGCAAACAGGGCCGAGCGGATGAGCGTGTTGGCGCGTGCGGCCAGGTCGCGGTCTCCGTCGGCGGGTTGACGCGGAAGACGTATCCCAACTTGGCCTGCACCGAGAGTCGGAGGACCTGGAACGCTGCCTGTTCGCAGTGCTCGACGCCAGTGCGCCGGAAGCCAGGAGCTGGATGATGCTAAAGTCGATGCGCTCGTGAGGAACTTGTCGAGCTGGCCTGGATGTACTCGGATGTGCCGTGATGACTTCCGAGCCATGAGACGCCGCGGGCGTCTGTAGCGGTGTCCAGGTCAATGAACTCGCCGGCGTCCGCGGGAGGCGGGTCGAGCTCGTCGTGGTCTGCAGCGGGTGTGCCGTCCAGATGGGCCTCCGGGTGGGGGGTCGAATGCGCGTGTGAGGGCGGCAACCTCGCGCCGGAAGTCTGCCGAGGCGTGGCCCGTGGGCAAGTAGTACTGCGTCTTGCGGGGGTTGTTCCGGAGTCCGATGGCGGCGGCGGCCAGGTCGAGGACTTCTGCGACGTAGAGCGCTTTGTTCTCACTGCGTGTCCCTCTGGGCGTCGTCCATGTAGGCGATGAGCGTGGCGGGTCCCTGGACATGCTCGATGGCGTTGATCCGCGCCCACGCCGTCGGGTGCGTCACTTCGAAACGGGTGAGCTGGGCGGCTGCGTGACGTAGGCCGTCTCGGGCTCCCCTCGAGGACCTTGCGCAGCACTGCCGCGTGGGCGTAGAGCTGGCCGACAGAAGAAGACCGGGGACAGTGGCCCGCCCTGGATTGTGCCTTGTGCGCTCGTCAGGTAGAGCCGCGTGGGCTCCGCGGGGCCCTCCAGCTCGGTCTCGGTCGTCTGCGAGTCCGGGTCCGGGAAGGCTCGACCGTATATCACCTGCGAAGGGCGGCTGTATAGGCTCAGGAAGGTGTTCTCCAGCTCTGGCGCGAAAGCTTTGACCGCAAGGTGCATGGTGCGACGATCACAGTACTGAAACGCTTGAGACAGGTCGGAGAAGCGGAAGATGTCGCCCTCCTGGGCCACCCGAATTGTCTCGCGGAGGCCGTAGCAGCCCATCTCGCAGGCGCCCGTGGTGGCGACAGCGAGCTGGAAACCGGCAAACACCTGTCTGAGGTGGGCCGAGTGGTGGTGGAGGATGATCTTGCCCAGGAACCGACGTAGGGACGTGGCGACCCCGATGGGCCGTGCCGAGCCGTCGCTCTTGGCGAGCAAGACTCCGCGTGAGCACGTGAGCCAAGGTCGCGCGATGGGCGGGATGAGGCCGTCGTGTAGTAGCTGTGCGAGGAGGAGGAGCGACGCTTGGGCGGAGGCTGTACCCAGATAGTCGCGTCGAGCAGCCCCAATCCACGCGAAGCACTCTGGGTACGCGCCGAGCAGGTCGGCGGAGCTGCCCGGGGAGGTGTGGCGGGCGGCGTAGTGAAGGCTGGCTTCTTTCAGCTTGGTCGTGTGCGTCGCTGCGCGTGTCGGTAGGGCTGGTGTCTCGGGCGGGGCCGCCGGGAATGACTTGGCCTTGACCTCGGCGAGGCGTGCGGGGTTCGCTTTGAGGGTCCCGGTGATGTCGTTGATGGTCGTTGCGGCTCTGCTAATCCACCCGTGGTGGACCTGTTTGACCGCTTTGTGGGCCTGTGCGACTCGCATGTCTGGCGTGGCTGCGAGGGCTGCGCGCATGGCGGCTAGTTCAGCGGCGGCGTGCTCGTCGTTGAGGAGGGCGTTGAGCAGGTCGTCGTCCTGGTCCCAGGGTTGCTCTGGTTCCGGGGGGTCGGCGTCGATGTCGGTCGGGTCGGTCTGGGTTGATGTGGCGACGTCTGAGTTACGCGGAGGGCGGCGAGGCTGGTCCAGGTTCGTGGCGCTGTCCAAAAGCGATTGTAGCTCGTGTCGTACCGCACGGCGCGGGCGCGTTGGCGCCGGGCATGGACCGAGTCCAGGCCGGGTCGCCGCGAGGTTGGAGCACCAAGGCGAAGAAGAACAGGATCTTGCCGAAGGCGATGATGAGCTCGTCGGAGGTCTGGTAGTTGCTCGCGGTCACACTCTCCAGTGCCGATCGGCAGTCGGCTACAATGTTGGTGTATTCGACCTGAACCGCTTCATAGGACTTGAGGCTCCCGGCGTGCGGCCCGATGAACTGGGCTTTTGCCGGTGAGGTGGCGAGTAGCTGGCGCCAGAAAGCTGCGCGCTCCGAAGCTGGTGGCGGCGGTGCGGGCTGTAACTCCGGCAGGTTGAGCACCACAGTTGGGACCTCCGGGGCGTCTTGCGTGGTTGGCCGTCCTGTTGTGTCTGATAGGCACAGCCTGGGCCAGGCTTTCGTGGGTGCCAGGCTGGCGGGTAGGAAGTGGAAGGCCATCTCCGCGTTCACGTGAAGGGTGGCGCGAATGCGCTCGCCTATCCAGTGGCGTAGGTGCTTGGCTATCGCTGAGTCCGGGCCCGATTCCTGAGTCAAGTAGCGAAGTTGTCCGGTCGTGCGTGTCGCCGTCGTCGAGTGGATGAGTAGGGCGACCTGGGTCGGCGGCGTGGCCTGTGGGTGTAGCGCGGCATACATCTGTAGCCCTGCGCCCACCGCCGAGAGGAAGCCTCGCGTGGCCAGGCTGCTGGCGCCGGAGACCGCAGACTTCAGGAAGCTGGAAGGTCGTTGGTAGCGCCAAGCTTGCTGCTGGTCGCCTGCCAGCAAGGCGTCGACGAGGGGCGGGGGGCGTCACCGACTGCTGCGGTGCCGGCATGCTGGACGTCCGCGGGGTCGGCCATCTCCACGACGCGGAAGGCGAAGTGGAGCATCTCTACGCCCTTGTGGTGCGTACTGTGCCCGTACAGAACGAGCACTCGGGTCGGTTGCGGGTCGGCGTGAGAGCTGTTTGGCGGGCTCGCGAGAGGCGGGCTGGTCGGGGTCGGGCAGATCGGCTGGGTCGTGTTCGGGGTGTGGTTGGGACCACTGGGCTCGTTGGTGTCCGTCTGTTCGCTGGTGTTGAGAGTCAAGATTACTTACGCCGAGTTAAGACTGGTCGCGAGGTTGACAGCAAGCTAGAGAGTTACCCAACGCCCACTTCGATGCCGAGTGGGGCTGCAGGGAGCACAGGCTGCCACCGGTATAAACCGAGGTCTTGCGCATGTGCCACCGCTGGTGGGGCGAGCGGCTCCTGGTTCGCCAGGAGCGCGCGCAATAGGTGCCGCTGGTGCTGGAAGATCGTCTCCACGAGGAGGCGACGGCTGGCAGCGAGGCCGTCGAGTTGGTGCTTGTCGTAGTAGTCGCGCACGATGCGGCGGAGTGCGGGCCAGTCGCCGGCCGTGCCACCTGCCGTAGAGAGACCGGGATGAGGAGCTTGTTGGAGCCAAGGGCGGCGTCGTACTTGTCATGCTTGGCCTTGCAAGCGGCGGCCGCGACGGTTGGCAAAGAGCGCTCCGTGACAAAGCTCGTTGAGCTGATAGTGTTCACGGCAGTCACATGTTGTCGTTGATGAGGTCGGTAAAGTCCGTTGCTGCGGGGCCGTTGGGGACAAGTTCCTCGCGACCAGTCTTAACTCGGCGTAAGTAATCTTCATCAAAAGTTCTTCGCTGGGTGTTGATTGCCCCTCTCCCGCGACCGTTGGGCTGGTGGGCAGGGGGCCGTTGGGCCCGCTGGTCGGGGTCGACGCGTTGGCCTCGGCTGTGGCCCCGGTGGGGCTCGTGTCGTTGGGGTCCAGATCGGGTAGTTGTGTCTCCTCGTGCCGCAGAAGGGCCTCATATTCGGAGTCGGTGTCGGTGTAGTCGTCGGAGTCGGTGACCTGGCCTGTGTCGGAGTCTGCGTCGGCGGGTACCGTGCCTGAGTCCGTGACGCCGATGAAGACTGGTGTCACGGCTTGGTCGTGCGTTGGCGGGAGATGGCTCTCTGGCTCGGTAAGCGCCGGTGCCTCATCGCCCTTGGTGGTCACGGCCTGTCTCGCAGGACCCGGCGGTGGGAAGTTCTCCCACGGGTTCATGACGGCTCGGGCAGAGCCTTGTGACCGAGTTAAACGTCGCGCTGTTCCCACCATGTTACCGTTGGGGGAGATTGCTGTTTGGGCTTTCTCTCTTCCTGGCGCACGGACGAGGCGGCGGCGGCGGTGGTGGCAGGCTGCGCTGGCCTGGGTCTGGGCGTAGTGCTGTGTTGACCGCTCGGTCCTATGTCGTCGGCGGTCCCTGGGAGACCGTCGAGTTGGCTGTTGAGGGGCTGGTGTTCTGGAGCTCGAGCGGGTAGTGGGTAGTAGATCGGTATGTCGAGGTTGAGGTTGGTGTGCGAGTCGTGCGTGTGCGATGCTGCGGTGTCGCGGCGTGTGGCTGCGTCGGCGTCGGCGTGACCGGGTCACGTCGGCGTCAAGCGGGCCTTGCCGGTCGTGGCGCGCGCGGCGTGGCTGTCGTGTGTCGTGTCCTCTCTGCCGAGAATTGGGCACACGCAACAATCGTAGCCGCGTGGTGCCGTGGATTGAGCGTGCGCGACGCTGCGAACCGAGGACACGCGCCTAGCCGTTCACGGCTCCATGGCCGTGAACCGGCCGGACTCCTGTCCTCCTTCTTGCGGCTTGTGTCGTCACCCTGTACTCTAACTCGCCGTCTTGACGACAAAGCTTGGCTATCAATCTTCGAGCCAGCTGCCGGTCTCTCTCTCTCTCTCTCTTTCTCTCTCTCTCTCTTCTTCGCGAGCACACCAGCGCCCCCGACAGTCACACTTCCAGGCGCCCGTACCAGGCGAGGCGAGAGCCGTTTGAAGGTGCGCATGATTTTGCCTCCCTTGTGCCCAGGCACGCTGCTTGCCTCTCCGTAAGAGGCCCTGCCTGTTCCGACGCGATAAGGGGCGTCGTCCGACTCTCCGTCAGGGGCGCCGCCTAATTCGTCGCGACAAGGCGCGCCGTCTGACTCTCCGCCAGAGGCGCCGCCTGTTCTGCCGCGACAAGGCGCGCCGTCCGACTCTCCGCCAGAGGCGCCGCCTGCTCCGCTGCGACAAGGCGCGCCGTCTGACTCTCCACCAGAGGCGCCGCCTGTCCCGCTGCGACAAGGCGCGCCGTCCGACTCTCCGCCAGAGGCGCCGCCTGCTCCGCTGCGACAAGGCGCGCCGTTTGACTCTCCGCCAGAGGCGCCGCCTGTCCCGCTGCGTCAAGGCGCGCCGTCTGACTCTCCGCCAGAGGCGCCGCCTGCTCCGCTGCGACAAGGCGCGCCGTCTGACTCTCCGCCAGAGGCGTCGCCTGGTCTGCCGCGACAAGGCGCGCCGTCTGACTCTCCGCCAGAGGCGCCGCCTGTTCCGCCGCGACAAGGCGCGCCGTCTGACTCTCCGCCAGAGGCACCGCCTGTCCCGCTGCGACAAGGCGCGCCGTCTGACTCTCCGCCAGAGGCGCCGCCTGCTCCGCTGCGACAAGGCGCGCCGTCTGACTCTCCGCCAGAGGCGTCGCCTGGTCTGCCGCGACAAGGCGCGCCGTCTGACTCTCCGCCAGAGGCGCCGCCTGTTCCGCCGCGACAAGGCGCGCCGTCTGACTCTCCGCCAGAGGCACCGCCTGTCCCGCTGCGACAAGGCGCGCCGTCTGACTCTCCGCCAGAGGCGCCGCCTGCTCCGCTGCGACAAGGCGCGCCGTCTGACTCTCCGCCAGAGGCGTCGCCTGGTCTGCCGCGACAAGGCGCGCCGTCTGACTCTCCGCCAGAGGCGCCGCCTGTTCCGCCGCGACAAGGCGCGCCGTCTGACTCTCCGCCAGAGGCGCCGCCTGCTCCGTCGCGGCCCGTATGCGGTCAGCGCCTTGTTCTCGAGGGTCTCTGGCTGCCCCTCTATCGTCACCGTGTTCAGGTGAACCACGCCGAGCTCGTCCAGGATGGCGCTCCTGAGCTCAGGGGCCATGTCTTCAAAGTCGTACTCCGTGAAGATGGCCGCGTTGGCGTTCTGGGCGTTGGTGTCGTACCTCTCGCTACCTTGTGTGCCGCGTCTCTCCTTTTCGTCGTTGCAGTCAGCTGGGGCTGTGCCAGCCGTCTCACTCATCCCGCTGTGATGCCTGCACATTGGGTCGCTCAGCCACCTCGGAGGCTTGCGCCCTCTCAGCCTTGGCTGCATATCACTGCCTACTGCTGCGTTGAGACTCAGATAGTTGCTCTGACGCTGTCGCGCTCGCACCTCGAATAGCAGTGCCTCTTTGGCGTCTTGCAGCCCGTACTGATTTCCGCGTCGACCCAGCTCATTGTTCACGACTCTTGCAAGCTCGCTCATGCCAGATCGCAACATGGCTGTTACCAGCAGCTCTGTTGCGCTGCGGTCCGTGATCTCGTCCTGGCCGTTCGAGTAGAACGTCAGTAGGTCCTGCTCAAAGCGATCCAAGAAGGCGCAAGCTTCCTCCTCGGTAGTCCTCGTGCCGTTGATTATCCTGGCAGTAGACAGCTTCTCCATCGCAGCAGCCTTGCTCGGACGCGTCACCTTCTTTAGGTGCTCGAAGAGGCCTCGCAGACGGTCCACACCGTGTAGCTTGTCTCGCACTGCCCTGCTGCGTTGCTGGGTGAGGTAATTCTCGATGAGGGACCTCAGCGCCTGGTCATCACTCGTTGCGGTCCCAAGAGCCTCGTTGATGATCCCGTCCAAGGTGTAGTGGACAGAGTTCCGGCTGGTCTGGAACAAGAGGCGCTCGACATCCTCGGGGCCGAGCCCAAACATCACGAGAGACGAACAGAACGTCTCGACGATGGCGCCGCGCCATGCCGCCAGGTTCCCGCTGGCCGGAAGCTTCGGCATCTTGATCTTGGCAGCCATGTCAGCCCACTCTTTGTTCGTGACGACACGGAGCTTGGCTGCTACCGCGTGGTCTTCAAGGTCAGCTGCTTCAGCTGCACCCAGCGCCTTCGCGCTTTCCTGTAGCGTCCCTGCACTACGCCGACTGGTCACGGGGTCGTGGTGCACCTCTCCGGCCACACCGAGCCCATCCACGTGCTGCCGCCGCCTCGGCGCTCAGCCCCAGCGCTTCTCTGGCGCTGAGCACCGCTGCCTCAGCAGTGCTTCTTGCTGCTGCCGCATCGGCGCGCAGTCCTCGTACTTCTTCCATTGAGGCCTTCACCTCCACCATCAAGTCGGTGTAGCTCTGGTTGTTGTCCTTGATGATGTTCAGGGTCTCCTTCATCAGCTCGTTGAACTCTGCCTTGAGGACGGTGATCTGCTCCTCGACGATCTTCTCGACCAAGCCAGGTGTAGTGTCGCTCAAGCTCGCGATCGCTTTGGCCGCGCTCTTACGCACCTCGCTCTTGGCGATCCTCTCGACGTCGTCCTGGATCATCACGAGCATCCCATCCAGTTGCTCCTTGACGGCCAAGCCGATGCGCCTGACCGTCTCGTCTATGTCAAAGTCGTTCTCCTCGCCCGCACCGAGCCCCTCGGTCTCGACTACCTCCTCGTCCTCATGAGAAGGGAGAGGAGTCTCTTCCTCGTCACTGTCGTTGCTTGCCATCTCTTGCAGATGCTCTGCGTGTGCTCGCAGCTGCGCACCTGTCTACCGCTACCAACAGAAATTGGCCTCCGGCAGCGCCAAGCGGCGCAACCGGATGAAGACGGGCAAGACTGGATCGAGACCGCTTGTGTATTGAAGGATTACTCTCAGCTAGCTTGACCACTGCAAGAGGAGCCAAGCAGTCACTCCTGCTTGGACCCTGTTCAGTGGATCTCCACTTGCCGAGAATTGGGCACACGCAACAATCGTAGCCGCGTGGTGCCGTGGATTGAGCGTGCGCGACGCTGCGAACCGAGGACACGCGCCTAGCCGTTCACGGCTCCATGGCCGTGAACCGGCCGGACTCCTGTCCTCCTTCTTGCGGCTTGTGTCGTCACCCTGTACTCTAACTGCGCTCGACCTGCCCGTGGCGGCCACCGCCATGATCTTCCCGAGCTACATCAAGATCGAGGACGAGGAGCTGGAGGCGGCCAAGGATGACGCGCTGGCCATCACGGACGCGCAGTTCGAGGCGTGGCTCGCCGAGTGGCCCGAGTGGCAGCGACAGCAGCGGCACCAAGTGGTCGCCGAGCTGAGGTGGCAGCAGCTGGCCGAGATCAAGCGGCGGGAGAGCCTCCGCAAGCGCGTGAGCCGGCGTCTGAGCCGGCTGGTGAACGTCGTGGGCGACACGGTGGTCGACCCGGTGACTCTCGATGACGGCAAGAGCGTGTGGAGCTTGAGCGACCTGCTAAAGCACTGGGAGCGCACGGGCCTGGACCTGCACAACGCGCCGGTGTCCGTCGGGCAGCTGCGCAGCGACCTCAAGCGCGTCGTCGCCTAACACAGCGAAAAGAAATGAAGCCAGAGAAACGTTTTGTCTGCTTGGCCACCTGCTCGACGCTAGCATCCAACCTCTGCGGACCTCGAGCGACTGGCGCCAAAGCGCCTGGCCCCTCCGCGTGCCCCGCGCCAGGCGGTTGGATCACGCCATCCATCCAAGCAAGCCTCGCGATACGCAGCCAAGCCGAGACCTGGGCTCAATTTCGAGTCAAAGGGTCGACAAAGAGCAAGCATGGGGGCACGCGACCCCGAGGGGCCCGGGTCTTCGCCCAGACAGTGGCTGCCAGGTTGTCTACCAGACCCGCGGCGCATTATAGTCGCAATCCAAAGAGAGCAAGTTGATGGGTGCGCAGAACATGAGGTCGGCGAGCGCCCGAGCAAGGCAGGGCACAAGGTGAAATAGGCGTCAGAAGGCTTGCTGGTCTCGGCAGGGAGGCGACGGCGGCCCTCGACAGCCTGGCTGCCTCGTATTTTGCCTTGAGCGTTCTGTACAGCGCGAGCCGGAGCGAAGAGAGTTGGCATCGTGTCGAGGCGAACGATCGACAAGTGGCGAGTATTGGGGCCAGCTGGCGCAACGACAGGTGCAAGATCACCTGGGCGGAAGGCGATAGGCCACTTACCCGGCTCTCAGCGCGGTGTGGCTAGCGCGAGGGCAGCAAATTGATGGGTGTCCAGAGCAGTGGAAACTGTAGAGAAGATCCCCTGGCGGCCGTGACTCAGCACCGGGTACTTGGCTCCCTCAAGCCACAGCACTACGGTCTGGACTCGGACGACGACGATCTCCGGCCAGAACATCCCCTGCGGGCCGCGGTGCTGGCTGAGCGCGAGCGAGCCAAGCGGCACCCGTCCCACGAGCCGCCGGGGCGCCTCTCCCGCACGCGCGGGACGCGCGACACGCGCGGCACGCGCGGAGCGGACCGTGCGCTCACCCCGAGAAACGGCTACCGGGGAGTGCACGCAGACCGGCCCAAGTCTCTCGAGGGCATCCATCCTCGACTGTACGTGCGGCACGCGGCGGCAGCACGCGCGTACAGCCGCCGCCAAGTGGGCGCGCGCGAGGATCCGCTCCGGCCCGGACGGCCGCAGCGGAGCCAGCGGCAGCGCCATCGCCGCTGAGCCGCGACCACCATAACCCAATCGCGACTAACTTTGCATCAAGCACATCTTTGCACACTCCGAGAACTTCTACAGAAACGAGCTCACGCCAAGCACAGGCCATGGGCCGGCTGGGCGGAAGGGGGCCTTGGTCGCCTTGCTGGGTGAGTGAAGAGGCCCACTGACGGCTACGCGGCGCGCTGTGTCGGCTTGCGCACTCTGAGCAGGTCGACCGAGGCCAGCAAGCCCGTGACGGTGCGGAAGCGAAACATCGACAAGGAGCGAGAGTACAAGGGGCAGCAGACGCAACAGTGGGCGCGGCCTCACCTGGGTGGAGGACGCTAGTGCAATTGCCGGGCTCTGGGTGCGATGTGTCTGGCGCGAGATCAGCAAATTGGTCGTTGCCTAGAGCAGCGGAAACGAGCTCACGCTGAGGCCGAGATACGGGCGAAGAGGCCCGTTGAGGGCCTTGGTTGCTTTGTCGGGCGAGTGGAGAGGGCTGCTGACTGCCTCGCGGCGCGCCGTATCGGCTTGCGCACTCTGAGCAGGTCGACCGAGGCCAGCCAGCCCGTGACGATGCGGAAGCGACACAGCAACATGGAGAAGGGCCTGGGAGCAGGGAACGCAACGGTGGGCGCGGCCTCACCTGGGTGGAGGGCGCTAGTGCGTTTGCCGGGCTCTGGGCGCGATGTGGCTGGCGCGAGAGCAGCAAACAGATGGGTGCACAGTGCGGCGGAAACGAGCTCACGCGGAGGACAGGCTATCGGCGGGGAGGTCGGAAGAGGGCCTTGGTTGCTTTCTCTGACAAGTGGAGATGCCCACGGACAGCCTCGCGGCGCGGCGGATCGGCTTGCTCACTCTGAGCAGGTTGAACGAGGCCGGCAAGCCTGTGACGGTGCGGAAGCGAATTAGCGACAAGGAGCGAGTACAAGGGGCAGCTGACGTAGCGATGGGCGCGGCCTCGCCCGGGCGGAGGGCGCTAGTGCGTTTGCCGGCTCTGGGCGCGATGTGGCTAGCGCGAGAGCAAGAAATTGATGGTGACGCAGAACAGTGGAAACGAGCTCACGCCTACGCCAGGATACGGGCTGAGAGGCCGGAAGAGGGCCTTGGTTGCTTTGTCGGGCGAGTGGAGGGGGGCACTGACTGCCTCGCGGCGCGCCGTATTGGCTTGTACACTCAGAGCAAGTCGAACACGGCCGCCAAGCCCGTGACGGTGCGGAAGCGAGAGAGCGTCAAGGAGGGGGGCCTGGGAGCAGGGAACGCAACGATAGGCGTGGCCTCGCCTGGGTGGAGGGCGCTAGAGCGTTTGCCGGGCTCTAGGCACGATGTGACAGGCGCGAGGGCAGCAAACAGATGGGTGCACAGTGCGGCGGAAACGAGCTCACGCGGAGGACAGGCTATGGACTGGCCGGGTGGAAGGGAGCTTTGTATGCTTTCTCCGACGAGTGGAGAGGCCCAGTGACGGCTTCGTGGCGCGCTGCATCTGCTTGCTCACTCTGAGCACGTTGAACGAGGCTGGCAGGACTGCGACGCTGCGGAAGCGAAACATCGACAAGGAGCGAGACCTGGGAGCAGGTAGCGCAACAAAGGGTGTGGCCTTGCCTGGGTAGAGGGCGCTAGAGCGTTTGCCGGGCTCTGGGCGCGATGTGACAGGCGCGAGAGCACCCGAATCGATATTTCGCGGCCTTGGACACTGGAAACGCACGCCGAGGCACCAGGATGCAGGGTAGAGGACGGAGCAGCGCCCTGCGCTCTCGACACACAGGTGAAAAGCACTGCCGCCGGGCTCGCAGCTCCGCGATTCACTTGTGGCGACCTGTCGAGCAGGCTTGAGACGCAGAGTTACCCGAAGACGACCTCTCTGGGCTGGTAAAGAGCGCTTGCAGCGCGGCAGAAAGCGCGGCAACGCTCGCGTCCGTGTGGTAGACTAGCGGTTTCATGAGCTGAACTCGTCGCTCCTCGAGGCTCGATCCTCTCCAGCGGGCTCGTCATGGTCGTCGTCGTTCAGGCTTGATGGACTTGTGGTGGACAGCTCGCAGGGGACCAAGAGGGGCAGGGGCAGGGGCAGAAGACGGCATGGGGCTTGGGCCGGCAGGCGGTGACGGTCACTGGCCAGCTTGGCGACTCGTTGCTGGGCGGCAACAAGTCCGCGGCGGTGCTTGTCGCCTTTGTCGACACCGAGGTGGGCTTGGCCAAGGAGCGGCGACCAAGTGAGACGAGCTGGCGAAGGGGCCGGGTGCCTGGGTTCTGGGCCAGGATATGGAGCGCGTCGAGGTGTTGCGACGGTTTGGCGACGCCCTGGAACACTGTGGCGCCGGTTGGACCTGGCATGAGGAGGACGAGGCGGAAGAGGACGATTGTGGCCACTTTGATGATGCACCACGGTGCGAGGCGGGCGAATACGAGACGTCGAGGGCGTTCATGGCCACGAGAGGGAGGTGGAGGCGTGCATGATCGTCCTCGCCGCCGCAGTCATCGTGATGGGCAACCCCACGAGACGCTCCACGACGACCAAGATGAATAGGTGAAGAAGCAAAGGAATAGACGGACATCAGCCAGTGCAAGGCACGGGCAGTGCAACCAGGCTTGGCTCGTACCGTGGCAAGAGCGGCACGCCAAGCCATCTGATGGCTTGGCAAGCTGGACGAAGAGCAAGAGTGAAGTCGACGACGACGTCCAAGGCGCAGGCCTCGTGCAAGGCAGAGAGCAGACCCACAAGCAGTCTGGGGAGCTTGAATGGCTCAAGGCACAGGTGGAGAAGAGCGCAAGGAGTGCCGCTGCGTGTCCGGTCGGTCTGAAGGCTGGAAGCAAGGAGACGGCCAAGGTGGACGTCCTGGTGATCTCGTCGATGGAGGGCAAAGCCACCAAGGAGGCCGATGGCGTGGCCGGAAACACGGTAGGGCTCGGTAGGGCGCGTGGGAGGAGCGCTTTGCGGGCTACAGCGTTGTCGCAGCATGGCGCGACGAGCTCGGAGAGACATGTTGCCAGCAGCGCAGAGAAGGAAGCAATGGTGGGGGCGGAGCGCGCGCAAGAGAACTCGATCGCGTCGTGGCGCAGGTAGTCAAAGGCTGTGTAGCGCTCGGCGGCGCTCGGTCTGGCTCTTGAGCGGGTCTTGTGTCGCCGCGGTTGCTTGGAAGGGCAGAGGTGGTCGTTGCCCGGGCTTGGTCGTGAGTGATCCAGGAGACGCGATGACAAAGAGGTGGAGGAGATCAAGACGGAGGGGGGGAGGAGGTCGAGGCAAAGGCGTTGGATGATACTGCACGACCAAGTGCGTCATGTTGCGTTGCTGGGCGCCGTTCGTGGCGTTGGCGAGCTGGGAAAAAAAAATGGAGGATGGCTGTCAGCAAGGTCGCAGGGCGTGCAGACGCAAGGATAGAGGGCCGAGAACACGATGATGAGCAGTGTACGGTCGGGGGAGGCCGCCAAGGCGGCCATTGGTGACATCGTCGTCGTGAGTCATGGCGAACTCGAGGACAGCAAGTGGCAGAGAATGAACGTGTCGGCGGCAGGGCTCGTGCGCAAGGCACACAGACGGATGGGAGCCACACAGGCGGGTCTTTAGGGGCTCGGGATATGGGCGCAGACGATCGCCAGCGGTGCCGCAGATTCTTTGGTTGCGTGGTGCGCTTGGAGCATGATGTCAGAGCCCAGCAAGTTGGGGTGAAGAGGAGGCGGTGTGGCGAAGGGCAGGGGCGTTGCGGGGCTGATAACAGGGCGATCACCATCGGTCAGAGCAGGGAAGTGCACTCCAGTCTCTCGTGGGTCTCGCGTGTCCCAGAGCAGTGGAGTTGGCGTGGCTATGGCGGTGCTGGTAAAGACCTCTTTGCGGCACGGCCAAGGGGAGAGCGACGGGTGGAGGCGCCATGGAAGGATGCGATGGCAACCCGGCCCAGGAGGCGATGACGCCAGGGAGTTTATCGCTGTGGCCTGGAGTAGGGGGGCTGTGGGTTGTTGCAAGTTGTGAAAGTGTTGAAGATCTCGGGTGTGGCTTGGCTGTTCCGAGAGGCGAGCACGAGGCAGTAGGCGGTGGTCAACAGGCGGAAGAGCACAAGGCGAGGGAGATGCTGGTTCCGAGGCCAGCCGACGCGTTTGCTGTTCTGGGCGCTCTTGACAGCGTGAGAGACGACGGAAGAGCCTCCGTGATGGCAAGGTGACGCCGTAGAGCGCAAAGAACCGCCAAAGGAGGGCAAAGAAGGCGGCGCAGGGTGGGTTGGAGAGGAGACAGAGGCCGCGAGCTTGCTCATCAGTGCCGTAATGGACCAGGGCGTTCCCACGAGCAAGGAGAAAGCTTGGTCTTGTTTGGGCTGAGAAGGAGCAGAGGCCACCTGTGCAAGAGGAGGCGGTGTAGCGCCAGGCGAGGAGTATAGGGAGCTAGAATCTGCGCGATGGAAGAGATGGGGCGCCGCCCACGCGTCTTGCTGATCGAATCGCGCGTCTTGGAGTGTCAAGAACGAGAAGAGGGCGGGCGACCAGGGCGAGGGTTGAACGCACGCACGTGCAAGCCAGGCTGCGAAGAGAAGAGTGCAATGGACAGAGGCGGGAGCGCGACGGATAGAGTGCGGCATTGTGGTGCTTGATTGCAGGCTTGGTTGTCTGGGCGGCTGCAAGGACGATCTGACTGCTTGGGTGTGGTCGAGTTGGGCGTCTAGCGGAAGAATCGGAGGCAGTGGATGGCAGGGACGAGATTGAGGTGGCGCAGGACGAGGGTGGGGAGGCCCGGCAGCCGAGGCGAGTCGCCATGACGCTTGTCGAGGTCGGCTGGAAGGAGATGGTGACAGTGGCAAAAGGTGAAGAAGAGCCGGAGAGCGAGTGGACGGAGGGCAAGCAAGCACGACAGATGGGTGGCAGAGATGGAGGTGACGCAGACCGAGGCGTCGAGCTGCACTAGTGGCGTTGGCGTGAACCATGGCGTGATTGCAAAGAAGCACACGGCCAGGCAGACAAGCAAGCGAAGAAGAATGGTTGGAAGCAGGCACGACGAGATGGCCTGAGAAGCAGCGCAGACGAGACACAGGGCCACGGCGGGCTCGGGACGCAGGAAGTTGGCAGCCAGCGCCACTGCCGCTCCTTGGGTCGTGGTGCGGCGTTCGAGGAGCAGCACAGAGCGAGAAGGTTGTCGAGGGTGGTTACGCCACAGAGGAAAGGGTTGCACGGGGCTGGAGACGAGTTGAACGCCGCGATGGATGCAGGAGCGGCTGTTGATGGGCTTTGCCGGTGGCGTGGCGTCGTTTAGGACGAGCGAGTGGCTGAGTTGGGCGAGAGGAGTTGTCGAGAGTGCATGGGCAAGCCAGGCGGTGGCGAGAGGGAGGAGAGTGGATCGGAAGGCTTGTTGGGGACGTGGCACAGGTGAATCAGAGCATCGACACCCTTGAGCTCAGAGATCCGGCGAAGGTGGCTGTAGGGGTTGAACAAACACAGCACTTGTGTGGTGCGGTTGGTCAGTCTGGGAGGCGAGGTTGAGATCAAGAGTGGCGGTGAACAGGTCGAGGAGCCCGGGCAGAGGGTGGAGGTGAGCGGCAATCAACTCGACACGGCGCTTGGTGGTTGGCAAGATCAGCAGCGTCGGCGACTTGCGCGCTTCAAGACGATGATCGAGTTGAGAGCGAAGGAGTCTTGCGTTGTGAAGCAGGAGGGCTCGGAAGGCGGTATGGGACAAGAGGCACGGGCGATCGAGGCGGCAGACTCACGGCCAAGCGTCAGAATGAGCCAGAGCGTGGTCGCGAGCAGAGACAGCAAGGTTGTTTCTTGGGGTCGTGTAGCGCTTTCAAAACGGAGAGAGTGCGAGGCTGAGAAGAGGTCGGTCGCGGTGAGGCGACGGAGGTGGCCGTGGTGGCCATTGGCAGCCTCGCTACTCTCATGGCCGTGCGCGAGGAGGTCGTGGACTCGTGTGGCGCTGGTGGTCGGTCATTGTTGTTGTTGTGAGAAGCACGTCGTCGAGGAGCGCAGACTCGGCCGAGGACTCGGTTGGGCGATCAGCCAGAAGCCGATCCATGATTAACGTAAGGCCCTTTCTCGGGAGCCAGTCTGTCCACCGATCGGTCAGCGAAGATTCGGCGAAGAAAGATCTTTTCACCATCAAGATCGTGAGGATTTGGGCGAGCACAGGCCGCCACGGGCGAGGCTGCGATGGCAAGAGCGCAGGGGTGTGCGCGCGAGCGCGGGATCGGTGTCCACCGGCTCTAGCTCACGGGGCTCGACTCGGGGCAGAGCGGTGGTGCGGAGTGCTGGTGTTGGAAGAGCAGGCTGGTGAATGAGTGAATGAACGAACATTGGCGAAGGGAGGTGGCAAGAGACGAGTTGTGGCGGCGGCGGTGGCGGCGCGATGGTCGTCTCGGGGCGTCGCGTACGTGGGCGTCGGCACAGCATCCAACGCGGCAGGCCATGGAGAGCAGAAGAGGCTAGTCGAACACGCATGCTGAGACTGACTGAATGGTAGCTGTCTGCGCCGGTAGCGGGACGACGCGAGCACGTGCGGGCGAGCTAGGCGGCAGGCGTCCATGCGAGTGTGTTGCGCAGCTCACCGCAAGGCTGGTCATCGTCCGACCGCAGAGGAGGCAGTGGGCGCCCCTTCCGAACTCGCGCGTCGTGGTTGGCTTGTTGGGTGTCAAAAGTGAGCGAACTCGTGGCCAAGT